>CAUYPK010011262.1:0-51111 GCA_963574355.1 Loris lydekkerianus | reverse complement strand
ACAGATGAAATAGAGGCTCAGAGAGGTTAAGTAACTTGCTCAGGGTGACCCAGCAAGAAAGGGGTAGAGTCTGAACTTGAACCCCGGTCTGTCTGATTCTGATTCTGAAGCCTGTATTTTTTTTTTTTTTTTTTTTTTTTTTAGACAGAGCCTTAAGCTGTTGCCCTGGGTAGAGTGTCATGGCATCACAGCTCACAGCAACCTCCAACTCCTGGACTCAAGTCATTCTCCTGCCTCTGCCTCCCAAGTAGCTGGGACTACAGGTGCCCACCACAATGCCTGGCTATTTTTTGGTTGCAGCCATCATTGTTGTTTGGTGGGCCCAGGCTGGATTTGAACCTGCCAACTCAGGTGTATGTGACTGGCGCCTTAGCCGCTTGAGCCACAGGCATGGAGCCAAGGCCTGTATTTTTAACCAGTGCTCTGATCTTGTCACACACATGCACATAGAGGCAACAGACATACCTTTGCACACACATATGCATCAATATCCCTGTATACATGCATTTGTGCATGCTCTAGAAGGGTCCGTTTACAGATAAGCACCCATCCTGCATGTCCCCCTGGTTCCCTGGGACTCAGAGTTAATGAAGATGCACTGAGAGCCCACGCAGAGCTGCCACGGGCAGAGATGAAAGGCGGGGTGTGCCTAACAGTCCTCCAGGGATCCGGTTACCCATGGCAGTGGCTTCCCGACTGGGTGATTAATTGCCCGGCACTGCCTTGCCCGGTCAGCTCCCAAGCCCTCTGCCCTCTTATTAAAAACATCCCTTGATGTCATCCCGCCAGGGAGATCAATGGAGGCGGCAGAGGGGAGTGGGGCTGCTAGGGGACAGGGGTCTCAGTGGCCTCTGCCCAGTGCCACCTGGCTTCATGGTGCTCAGCTTTGGGAGCTGGCTGGGGCTGATCTTCCCAAAGAGGCCTCCAGAGGCTGGGTGCCGCCTGGCTGTGGTTCACGTGGCATGGGCAGTGTGACTGGGCAGCTGGGGTGGTGACCGAGGTCAGAGGAGGCCAGAGGACTTGAGCCAGTGCTTTGGGGCTTCAGGAAGCTGAGAAGGTCTGGGGTCCTCCTTGCCACAACCTCTTCTGGGCGTTCTGGCATCAGATCTTCTTGGCTTTGGATCTGGACTTGTCTTGTGACACTTGACTCCCCAGCATCTGTGGGTCCTCCTGTGCAAAATGGGGAGAAAGGGACTTCTCTTGCCGGTCTTAGAGGTCATTGGCTTTCTCAAAACTCCTTCCCCTTTAGCTTGGGTGACCCTGCACACTCCCATTTCCCTCCTGCCTTCTCTGTTCTCTTTGCAACCTTCTAGCCAGTCCAGCTCTGAGCCCTGGACTCTGGAGCCAGAATGCCTGGATTTGGGACCCCGTGCTGTCACTCACTAGTACAGTGTTCCTGGTCAAGTGGCTTAACCTCGCAAGCCCTCCACTTCCCCTTCTCCAGAGGGAGGCCAACCTTGGCTTCAGAGAGGTGCTGGGAGAGACTAGCTGATCAAAGTAAACCCCTCTGAAATGCTGGTGTCCGGCAGGTGGAGGTGCTGGGCAGGCAGAGGTGCCCTCCTCAGCCCTGGCCTTAAGTGCTGTTCTCAGGGCTTTGTCACCCGGCCCTCCTCACCCTTCCCACTCTGCCTAGCTGAGTGCATCAATTGTTCCATATCCCTTGGGGACCCCCTGCACCTCCAGTCCTGCCTCCTGAACAGCAGACCCTATCCTGACTGCATCACTCCAGCCCCACATCGCTGCCGGGCCCCAACGGGCATCACTGACTGGGCAGATCCTGGCTGACCTTGACTTCTTAACTTCTTCTCCTCCTGGGCCCCCCTCTTAGAGCCACCATCATCCACCTAAGCACCCCCACTCATGGTTGAAAACTGGGATCTCAACCTCGGTTCCTCTGTCTCAGACCTACAAGGCATCTATCACCGCATGGTTAGGCAGATGTCTCCCGAGTATCCCTTGGATTGTTTGTTTCTCTGCACCCCCAGGACAATGCAGTCACTTCCCAACAGGTCCCTCTGCCTCCGGGCTTGTCTCCCCTCCGATCTACCCTTCACCTACCAGCCAGAGTGGTTTGGCCATGGTTATATCCCAGTTCCCTCTTAGTATTCGTCAATAAGTATCTGTGGTTCCTGGGCAGAAGTCCCACCTCCCTGACAGTTTGTGTGCCCTCCAGAATCCCGTTGCTGCCACCTCTCGAGCCAGTTTCCTGCTCACTTTCTGCCCCAGGTGAGTGGGTTGCCTTTCCCCTCCTGCCCTTGGGCCTTTGCACTTGGCGTTCCATCTGTGAAACACTTTTCCTCCCTACCTACCTGCTCTGTGCCCAAGTAGGCTGGTGGTCTAGAAGCTGTCCAGAGTCCTTCTGCCCTGGCCTCTAGGACTCCCATGGGGTAATGGCTGATCTTTCTGGTCTGGGTATCACACAGATCTGGGCTCATCACTTTTCAGCAAGTCTTTTGACCCTTCTGAGCATCAGTCTACATCTGTAGGCTGGGGCTGATAATAGATAGCTATGATTGTGCAGAGAATTACATGAATTAGAGTCATGGTATGCTTAGCACAGATAGGCTGGTGCACAAATGTTCAGCAGTGGTGATGGTGATCATGGCTGTTTGTACCCCAGCCCCTTTAGTGAAGAACATATCTCTGGCCCAGACATGGTTGTGGTCTCTGCTTCTCCCTGGATCCCCAGGAGGCTGATCGGATTATCTGCAGAATATAGAAGGGTAAACTGAGGCTGGGACAGGAGGAGCTGTCCCACTCAGAGCTGGAGGCCTGGCCACCTGCTAAGTCCTCTCCTGCTCTCTCAGTCCGGGGCTCCTAGTCCAGTGCTCCTGCTACCGACAACAGTCCCTCTGAATCCCCTTCCTTTGTATTCTGCCTTTTTAACAGCAACAAAAATGAAAGCACTGCTCTCCCGTTCCCTTAGTTTTTATGTTCCATTGTCACACATTTAATCCACATAGCAAAATCCTAGGAAGACGGTATTATGATCCTTATTTTGCAGTGAGTAGACTGAGACTCAGAGAGGTTAAGCCACTTGTTCAAGGACACACAGCTACCTGGCAGAAGAGCAGGATTGGGAGCTGCGGCTTTCTCCTTTCCAACCTCCTGGCACCTTTCCCCCTTGGATGACTGCCCCTACCCCCCTTGTCCTCACCTGCCTGACCCAGAGTGTCCCTGCCTCTCTGTGGCTGGGAGCCTGCTTCAGCTTTGTTTGACAGTGCTCAGTGGTGAGAAATCATCAAGGTAATCTTAATGTGAGTTTAAGTTTTTTTCTTTGGTGGTTGCTTTATTTTTGGAGAATTTCATAAATAGCCCTTGGGATAGAAAAAGAGACATCCATGGAGTGTTGCAAAATCATTGCCTTAAGCTTTCTCAATCTCCCTCTCCTGTTCTTCTACTGTGAATCTGTGTTCTAATCTTGCGTGCTGTTCCCACATAATTTTGGAGCTACTTGGAGGTATACACACACACACACACACACACACAAAGATACTCATGTGTGAACAATCAGCACACATGGGATCCGGCTATTAAGAGATCGAGGATGGACTATGTCTGGTAAATGTTTAACAATAAGCCCCCTGGAAAAAAAAAAGCCCCAATTTGGCATTTACTGATTCCCATGGTGTAAATACTCCCACAATGGTCAATTTCAAGCCACCAATGTGAAGTTGCTAAAGGTGATGCCTTGGCCTCCTGTGAGCCGGTTCACACAGGCTCCAGCACTTTACACCTTTCTCCCTGTCCCCCTGTTGCAGTGGCCAGCCTGTAGGTTGTTTACCAATGTCAAAACACATTGTGCGCACGTGGGAGGGGCATCAAATCCTCTGACTTACCCCCCGCCTGATCACTGCCTCCCCCACACCTGACAGAGTCAAGCAGGCACTCAGCGGCTCCCGAGTCCTGGTCCAGTGCTTCAGTGAACACACTCTAGCACCATCTTGCTCAAATAAGGTATGCACTACACACCAAAATCACACATACACCTGAAGTGTGGCACCCCCAGCTCTACTCCCGGCCATAGTCACAGTTTCTTCTGCACACACATTCTCACACAGTTGCACACTTTCAGTTACAAACAGACACCAGGACACACACACACACACACACACACACACCAGGACATGCCCACGCACATGTGTAGGTGTCTCAGAGGCACTGGTGTGCACGTCCTGAGTGCCCATTTTTTGAGCAGAGGGTGTGAACTTGGCCATTGTGCTCACAGGAACAAGCAATAGCTGAAACCCAGCCTTTCTCACCTTTGTGCACGCCCACCACAGCACACCCCTGCTCACTCACCAGCACACCCGCCCCCTTCCTCACCCACATCCCCTGCAGGCATCTCCTCCACCCCGCCAGAGCCAGGGGAGCTGGCTGGGCTGGGTTGGTGGGTGTGGTGTTTGGGAGTTAGAGAGGAATTCCAGGCGGGCCCCTCTGCTCCCCTGGCCAACGTTAAGTGCCTTCAAACTGAAAAGAACCGTCCAGAGAGGCTTTTCCGGCTAGAGATTAATGTCACTGAAAAATGTGGGTCCCGAGCGATTAATGCAGCCCTCCTTGCCGCACATTATGTGAGTGCACCAAAGCGAGAGGGGGTTCATTTTTGGCATGTTTTTAACCTGCTCAGCTCAAAGTAAAAGAAGAAAAGAAGAGCCTGGGGCCCAGGAAGCTGAGGGTGGGGGGCCTCGTGGTCAGAGAGAGCCCCAGAGGCCAGGTAGGGCGAGGTTGGGTCAACCAGGTCCTCATGGGGGAAGGAGGTCCCAGCTAAGTCACATCAGACTTGGAGGAGAGGTAATGGTGGACCCACAGTCTTGGAGCTCCTGGTGGCACAACTCCGGAGGTCTGGCTATGTCGCATGGGCTACGGGAACCAGTCCTTCACAAGCTGTCTCCCAGCACCTGCAGAAGACTCTGGATTCAAACCCCAGCTCTGAGTGACCTGGGGCACCTGACTCCACCTCTCAGGGCCTTATCTTCTCCATCTACAAAATAGGTTTGCGTGAGGATTCACCAAGACTGTTCACATGAGCCTCTTAGCGCAGTTTCAGACACACAGGAAGTGGTGGGGAGAAGAGCAGCCTGCTGAAGAAGGGTGGCAGTGATGTGTGCGGCGGCATGAATGAACACCCGGGAGAGAGGGATTGACTGGTTCTTTGAAAGGGATGATCCTGGGCTCAGTCCTGTTATGTGACCTTGAGCAAACCCGACTGAGCCTCAGTTTCTTCGCCTGGAAGATGGAGTTGAATAATATGGTCTCCAGGTTATTGTGGGATTCAAGGTGATCGCACAGGTCGGGTGCCTGGCACAGTGGCCACTGACAACCGGGGGCCCTAAAATGTGACAGCAATAGTAAGTGGGCCAGTGTGGGGACTCAGCCTGTAGCAATGACCTCCCTTCCCAGCCTGGCAGATGAGCTTGGGATCAGAGTGGTTAGTTTGATGCCATAGCTTCTCACGGTCAGTCCCTGGGGGCTGGGTGGAGTGGAAGCGTGGAAAGGAGGAGGAAACAGGGTGGAGGGTGAAAGCATGTGCAGGAGCCTTCCTACCACGGTGCTGGCAGGGTGGGAGAGGAAGAGCCCGTTGTGATGTCCCCGAAGCCTCTGAGAAGGGAACAGAGGGGACAAGCTGGTGTGGGGACACTGTGAGACCTGTTGTCTGTGATGGGGGCCATGTGCCTGCATGAGCTCAGCTTCTGTCCCCTGACCGCATCAGTTCCACTAGGAAACCCTGGGGAAATTGAGGCACAGAGTGGGCAGGCAACCTGGCTTAGGTCACACAGATAGGAAATGGTCAAGAGACAGGTTTCTTTGGCATGGATGGCTCCTTGGCCAGGTAGGAATGGTCGGCACTTTGAGGGGAACCAGAGAACATGCTGAAGAATGTGTTCCTTGCATGTTTAAAAGCACCAATGGGCCGTGCTGTTTCTTGGCATAAAACTTATTTCAGACTCCTTCTGCTCTCAAGCGTGTGCCCAAGCACCAACCCGTCTGCCCTGGGTCTGGGCCCTGCACCTTTCCAGCCCCAGGCAGCACTATGCTGACTCTTGCTGCTGCTTTTTGGTGCCATGTTCCTGGTCCCCTCCCAGCTCTAGGGAGTTACCTGTCCCCACCTCTACCTTGGAGGACTAGGAGCCAGGTGCTTGGGGTGTTTACAGTTTGCCTTCTCTGTGACAGCCCTGGGGTATGGAACCTGTTTCCACTTTGCTATGTATTGGTGGCAGCTCCATAGTGCCTGGCACAGGTGCTCCATGTGTGTTTGCTTGAGAGGAGGAAGTGGGCGGTGGATGGCACAGCTGGCATCTGGGCATCAGCAGCATCCAAGGGGCATTTGTGCCCCATGTGGCTGGGGTCTCAGTTCCACAGCAGGGGAGCCAGCTAGAAGCACAGTGATGGGAGGGGACGCTGGGTACCTCAGGCCACACTGCTGCTGGGGAAAGACAGCAGGGTTTCTATACAAAGACTTGTCTCCTTTATTTTGAATCTTCAAGCTTTTGACTTGACTTCACCCTAAAGATGATAAAGTAAGTGCCATCAGGGATTGGAGTTCTGGGATAAGGGACTTCTCAGGGGGAATTCAGTCCTCAGGGTTGCCCATCTGGGCACCATTGTTCTCCCTGTTTTTCACAGCAAGAACTTGGGGCTCAGAGAGGCTCTTGGCCAAGCCAAGGCATGAACCTGGGGCTGTCACACAGAGGAACACCCTTTCCACCTGGGTCTGTCACACAGAGGGACACCCTTACCCACTGCACTGATGGAGCTGCTGATTGAGCTTTGGGAGGAAATATTGGCCTCATTTCCCAGAACTGAGGACTTTGAACTTGACCTAAAAAGGAATTGTTCCTTGTTTATTTGTTTTTGAGATAGCAACTGGCTATGTTGCTCAGGCTAGCATGCAATGATGCCATTATAGCTCACTGAAATTTCAAACTCCTGGGCTTAAGTGATCCTTCTGCCTCAGTCTCCTGAGTAGTTGGGTGTCCAGGCTTGCACCACCATGCCTGGCTAATATTTAAAAAAAAATTTTTCTTTGTAGAGATGGGGTCTTGCTATATTGCTCAGGCTGGTCTTGAATTCCTGACCTCAAGTGATCCTCCTACCTTGTCCTCCCAAAGTGCTAGGATGCTAAGCATGAGCCATCACATTCATTGGTATTCCTCCTTTCAAAGGTGGTATAATTCTCCTTCCCTTGAGTGTGGGTACCGTGACTCGCTTCTCATGGCAGATGTGTGTGATTTTTAAGAGTAGGTCACAAAGCTGTTGCAACTTCCTCCCTGTTCTCTTTTGCACCACTCACTCCAGCCACCATGTTGTGAGGATGCTCAAGCAGTCTTATGGAGAGGCTCATCTGGTGGGAAACTGATGCCTCCTGCTGACAGCCATGGGAGAGAGCCATCCTGGAAGCAGATCTCCCTGCCTTGGTCAAGCCTTCCGCCGACTGCCATCTGACCTGACATCTGGATTGCAGTCCCCTGAGAGACAGAGCCAACGCCACTTATACTAAGTTGCTTGCGAATTCCTGACCCATTAGAAATGATGAAATAATAAATGTTTATTGTTGTTTTGAACTGCTAAATTTTGGGATAATTGGTTATGCGGCAGTAGATAACACACTCGTTTTCGTGGAAATGGCTCAAATGACCATCAACAGTAGATTATGGTGTAGTCGCAGGTTTCCATACTCCACAGCAATGAGAAGGAATGAACTCTCACTACAGGCAATGAGGGAGATGAACCTACCAAATCTGTTGGCGGAAAGAGACTGGCCCACACAGCATGTACTGTGCAACTCCAGTCACATGAAGTACAAAGACAGGCAGGACAAAGACATGGTGATAAAAGTCAGGATAGGGGTTACCCTTGGGCAGGGGTGCGTGGAGTGACCAGGAGGGGTCTGAAGGGTCTTCTTGAGCTGAAGATTTATGACTTCTCCCCATTTTGTGTGTTAGACCTTAATAAAATGTTTTTTTAAAATGCTACCAGTTTGGAATAGGGTGCATACAGGATGAACTGGGCAAATTGGGAATCACATCTAGCTGTAGGGTGGGCATTGATTTGGAGGTTCTGAAAACCTCTAAGCAGACACTGGAGGTGGGGAAGGGTAGCTAGCATTTGGGTCATGAGGTGGGAAGAAAAAGGGTTAGGGTGGTGGCCGATTGGGAATCTCCCACTCCCTAAAGCTTTGGCTCAGGGTCTCACCTCCACAGCCCTCTGAGCTGATGGACAGGAAAGGACAAAGGCTCAGCTTCCAATGGGGGTTGAGGTCAGCTGGGGGGCTTTCTGGGGTGGCAGTGAGGGCAGGAGGCTTTGTGCTGCAGGGATTTGCCATAATCCCAGTGGTTCCCTGCAGCTAGTCTAATCCCCACCCATGGGGCTGAGCCTTTTTAAGATCTGACTTTGGCCTGAAAGACTCCCAAAGGGGCCCACATTCCTGCCCACAGCATCCCCGCTCCTAGGAGGGAGCTCCTCAGGGTCTCCTCCCACCCCAGCATGGTGCCCCTCACCCTTGGAAAAAAAAGACTCAATGGGTTTCACAAGTTCAGGAAAAATTGACATGGCTGTGGGAGGATCCAAGTGTCTGACCTGCTTCTTTGAAGGAGCCTGAGGTCCCTGCCCACTGGATCCTGGGTCTCGTGCCATCCAGGAAAGGGGTGATGGGGTGCCAGAAAGAATGAAGACCTACCTGGGGGTAATAAAATGCTGTGAGCTTCCTTCTTAACCTCATTGCTCACTTGACAAGTTCTATCCCTAAAATCTACCAAGCTGGTCCCTGCTGCAGAACCTTTGCATGGACTTTCTCTCTGCTTGGAGTGTCTCTCCCCTGATCCTTGTGGATCACATATGTTATCTCCCTTAACACTTAAAACTACCCTGTGAAACCAATATTGTCACCCCATTTTTGAACACTAACAGAGTAAAAGTTAACAACTTGACCAAGCCCACATAGCCTGTAAGTGGTAATTTAGCCCATTCAGGAACAGTGGCTTCTGTGATAGAGGGGAGGCATGCATGAAAGGAACCCTTGCTGGACTTGAATTTCACTCTTAGTCATACACTGAAATTCTCAGCCCCTGAAATTTTACTCTTAGATATGCATTCCTTTTGCTTAGACGTTGTCCTCTCATGAACTCCTTTATTTTCACCTTCCTCTTGGTAGTGAGAGAATTTTGCCTGAGTGATCACTGTGGACGTGTAACTGTGGAAGATATAGCAGGGGTGTCAGAGACTGTGCTCTAACCTGCTCATTTTATAAGTGAAGATCCTAAGGCTCAGGAAGCAGGAATAATGCCTTCAAAGTCGCCCCATGGGTTCACTAAGTGTTTGCTAACTGAATCAACATAAATACATGTATTATAAATGGAGGGAGCAGGCTTGTCTGCCAAATCTTAGGTAGTACTGCTTTGACTACCAGGGTGTGTCCCAAAGCACATTCATATACATGACTGCAGGTGGGCACTTCTATCATTCCCATTTTACAGATGAGAAAAGTGAAGGTCAGAGGGGTAAAGTGTCTGTTCAAGATCACACACTAAGTTAAGAGGTAATGTTGGGATTTGAACTTAGCTCTTGTATAAATTTCAGGGCCTTTTCTGGAACTCTGGCAGAGGGCACAACAGCTTTTCCTGTGGCCCTTTCTGGTGCTTCCTGGGGAGAGACTAGGGCCTGAGCTTAGTCAGCAGGATATGTGTGTGAGTGTGCATATAGGTGACAGAAAAGTGAGTGGCTCCAGCTCTGCTTCTTCCGAAAAGTTTTATAGTGGCTGCATCTCAGGATTTGTGTAGGGCACAGGTTGCCCAGGAGTGTATGAGATCCCTGCCTGCCCAGCTGTCACCTTCTTCCCCTCCCAGTCCTGGGCAGGTGGGCAGATCCTGTGCCAGGACTTGCTGGAGCGTCTGCATCAGGCGAGGCTGCAGGTACATTCCTCCTGCCTGGAATCCTCCTGTGGCAGCCAGGGGGCCAGGCTCTGACTAATTCTATACAAATTGGCTAATATTCCAAAGAATGTCATTCTGTAAGAAAGCAAATATTTAAATACTCAAGGCTGGGCCCTGTCCTCCCCCGCACCTAGGCCCTGCCACCTGCCAAATGCTGCCAGAGCCTCTGAGAGGCATTTTGGGGCTGCTGCACACCTGGCAGCCCTGCAACAGCTCTGTGTCCCCATAGACGGGGCAAGGGGGGCTGGCTGATGCCCCCACTAGGCTGGTGGTGTCCAAAGGGGAAGAGGAAGTCTTGGTGAGCACGAGGCTGGAGAATTAGGACCACTGATATGGGCTGTCAGCTCTTTAGACCTCGGCTTCCCTGTATGTAATATAGGGTATAAGATGGACCAAATAAGTGGCTGTCTAACCTGGCTGGGCCCCACCCCAGATTTACGGAAGCAGAATCTGAGAGAGCAGGACCTGGGACCCTGCATTTTTACCAAGCCCTGTGAGACACATGATACCGCTGGTCCAACCCCCTCTGCCTATTCATACCATGCTGGCCAGCCCAGAGAGGATCATCATGAGTGGAACTCAGAGAGGCCTCCCTCATCTCCAGGGGGAGGGTCAGGCACGCACAGGTAGGCCTGCAGAGGGAACAGCCCAGTGAAGCCACAGACTCTGTGAGGGCTTCTGGGAAAGTGATGGGATCATGAGTTGTAGGGTGGGGACAGGGTCTATAGCTCAAGGCCTGAGAGGACAATGTCTCAGCAAAAGGAATGCATGTCTAAGAGTAAAATTTCAGGTGCTGGGAATTTCAATCTATAATTAAGAGTGAAATTCAAGGCCAGCAAGGATTCTTTTCCTGCGTGAGGCTTTCCTCATCTCAGCTCATTCTTGGGCCACCTGATGAGTCTCTTCTTTGAACTGCTAAGGCACCCACTCCCTCTCTCTATTTCACAACTGTGCTGTCAGTTACACAATCTCACATTTTGCATTACTTTATACTTTTTCTTCTTTAACTACAATGACAATGGCACTTCCTTCCCTTTGTCACACACTGCAGGTCAGGCCCTGTGTGGGACACTTCTGCTGCATTCTCTCTGTTTCTCTTCACAGGAGCCCTGTGAAGTGGGTTCTTGTACTACACAAATGTAAACAGAGGCTTACAGCATTTGTGTAGCCTACGCAGGAGCACCCAGTGAGGATAAGTAGAGCCAGGGATTGACTCTAGCTCTTCCAGCCCCATGGCCTGTTCTTGTACCCACCCTCTCCATCGACTTTAGTGGGTTCCTCCAGGGCAGGGACTGTGGCTGCTCCCAGTGAAGTGGGGCACATGGTAGACCCTACCCAGGGCCAAACACAAGGGTCTGTTGTGAATGTTAGATAATTATCCCCATTTCACAGATGAGGAAACTGAGGTATAGGAACTTGAATGACTTGTCCAAGGTCCTGAACAGGCAAACCACAGGGATTGTCTTTAGTTGGCTCCACTCTGTCCCAAAGCAAACCTTGAGTCAAGAATTGGAGTGAAAACAGTTTACCTGGGAGGTGATTTCTAGAGGTCCAAGTAGGTGAGTCAGGTAGAGCGATGGAAAGGGAAAGAAGCTGTCAGGGGTGTGCACTGGTAGATCACTGGGGACAATTGGGCTCAGTCCCAGGGGAAGCCTCCAGGAAAGTGCACAGAATGTGACACTGTGGGGGGGCAGCTGGGGTATGTGTCCTCCAGCTCCCATCTGTGTTGGGCTGAAGGTGTTCTAGGTACTTCTAGCCTTGCTTGAGTCACAGGGACATGTGGTGAGCAGATTGTAGGATGGTGAGTATGGGTGGGGCACTGACAGCTGCCGCCACAGAAGTGTTCAGAATCCAAGTCCATCCATTCATCCATCACCTCCCAGGGCCCCTGGCTGCTAGACACAGTCCTAGGCTCTGGAGGTCCAGTCACCTTTCTCTGAAGAGGCTGCTTGTGTCCGGTGTTGGAGGGGCAGGCTGGCTCCTATGGCCAGCATCCCCCTGCCCCTCTGCTCCAGGATGTCTGGGCTCATGGTTCCCCAGCATGGGTCAAGGCCAGACTCTTGGCTTCTTAGCTGCGAGGCTGTGTGACCCTGGGAATACCCCTTACCCTCTGTGCCTCGGTTTTGCTCTTGTCCAAGGCAGTGTTGGGATATCACCTTCTTAGGGCTATTGTGAAGCTGAAGGCTGGGGCCCTGTATAGCTCATGGCACAGAGCTCAGAGGGAAGCTCCCTGTAGATGCTGGCTGTGACTCTGCTTATTGTGGGCTAGACATTTTGGCAAGTACCTATGTGTCTCATTATGGCTCTGACGGGTAGGGTTATAGGAAGGGAAACTGAGGCTCAGGCCAGGAGGTACCATGCTCCAGTTCACACATCCAGGAAGTAGTTGGGCTGGGTGTGAACCCAGTTCTGTCTGCCACACCCCACTGGCTTCCCTGTGCCACCTTCCTGCCTCAGCAGGGCCCTGGGAGGGCAGAGCCACCCTTACCAGGCAGCCATGGCACCCTGGGTGGCCCCATTGGGTGCCCTCTCCCCCACTGGGGTTCTCAGCCCCCGTGATGGATGAGTCTAGGATTGCCTTGTCTGGGGCAGACATCAAGGCCAAGGGCCCTGCCAGGGTCTTCTCTGGCTTATGCTCCCCTTCCCCCACCCGCTTTCCCCAGGGGGCCGTGTTGCGACTGTCCGGGCCTGCCTGCCCCCTCCTCCCTCATAGCTTACATTCCTCTAGAAGCTTCTCCCCCAGGCCAGCAGGCGGTCAGCACCTTCCTGTGCACAGCCCTCCCCTTCTTTTCTGCTCCCCACATGTTGGCAATGGGTCCCAGGGAGCCACTAGCTCCATTCAGTTTCTGCCTGGCCAATCCCAGGGGCCACCCCCTAGGCAATGTTTAACCCTAAGGGATGGAGCACTAGTGCTTGGGTCAAAGCCTTAGGAGGAGGAAATGCCAGTGGGCGAGTGAAATGCTCTCCAAACCATGTTGGGAAGGCACCTGCCCACCTGTCTCTATGGATGGCAATGCCTGGCACAGTCTGATTTGTCAGCTGACACAGGATTCCCATTCACCTAGAAGAAAAGGGTGGTGGAGAAAGGTGGGCAAAAGAAGGGAAATGAGAGACACTAAAGAAAAACAAACTGGTTTTAGTATTTTACCTCGAATTAGTTCTTTGTATGATGAAGACTCTCCCATTCTCAGATTTATTTATTTATTTATTTTTGCAGTTTTTGGCCGGGGCTGGGTTTGAACCCGCCACCTCCGGCATATGGGGCCAGTGCCCTACCACTTTGAGCCACAGGCGCCGCCCCATTCTCAGATTTAATGGTAATTCAGCTGACAAATCTTGCCAAGTGTCAGTTTCCTCATCTGAAAAATGGGACCACAAACATCTGTCTCATACAGTCACAGAGTTCAGTGAGATTCTAATGAATCTTATGTGGTTTCTTCACAGAGAAGGGATTTTAAAAATCACATTATCCCATACCCCAGGCTATTGTCCCAGTTGAAATTGTGTTAGAAGAAAGAAAAAAGAATATTATCTAGATGATTGTGGAAACGGGAAGTTTGCTGAGAGAATGGTGTGCTGGAAAGGGTATTCCAAGCAGAATAAATGGCTTAGGCAAAAGCAAAGAGGTGTGATACGATATTAATAGTAAAATCAGAGGCCAGAGGGAGCTGGCTTGTGCCGGCTTGCAGGAGCTGATTGTTAAATCCTCAGGAATTTGCAAGCTGATGGTTAGGCACAGCCATCACTCAAAGTAAAATTATATAAATGTACAATGAAACAAATCATATTACAAACAGAGGGGTAATAAATACTCAGAGTTCATTACTCCCTAATAATTGTTCTATTATCTGTAGTGGCTAGTAGGCAATAGAATGTTATCTATTCTAAAGCTGTTTACTTCCATTCTGTGTTGGAAATGCCATATAGAACGGTGTGCTACTTCTTTCTTCTTCCCAACTTTGTGCTCACGTTGGTAGCTTGAACTTAGTCATGGCGAGTGTATTTACACCATGGAAATTGGCCAGGGCTACAACACCAGGAGCCTCCCTCACTCCCACCCCCCAAAGCCTATTGTTAAGCATTTCCAGCCCATGTGCTGGGCTGTACGGATGGCATACTCTACACCAGTGGTTCTCAACCTTCCTAATGCCGTGGCCCTTTAATACAGTTCCTGTGGGTCGTGACCCACAGGTTGAGAACCGCTGCTCTACACCCATGTGTCGTCTCTCTTCACAACAGCCCTGGTAGGGTGGCACTGTTAGTATCCCATTTTACAGTGGTAAAAACTGAGGCATGACGGAAATGAAGTTATTTTTTCAAACTCATGTAATGAGTAAAACTCAAGAGTTGTTCCTGGTGTGGGAGAGTAAGGGTGTGTGTGGGGGGTGTTCCCAGTGTGGGGAGGTGTGATTGGGAGTGTTTGTGGTATGAGAGTGTCTAGGTGAGGGTGTGGTTGGGGTGTTTTAAGTCCTGATCTTTCCCTTGTCTTTTCCTTTCCTTTCAAGGCTGGATGTGGCCTTGGGAGAGGAGGAGACAAGAATTAGCCTCACAGGGGCTCCCTCAGACCCAGCCCTGCCTCTGATTTTGCAGCTGGGAGGCTGGGGGCAAGGGCCGAGAGAGTATGAGGCTGACTCTGCATGGCGTCCCTATGCAGCTGCCCTCTGAGTGTCACCTGCCTGCTTGCAATGTCCCTAGTAGGCCGTTGGTGTCCTTGGCTCAGATAGTGCCAATCTGGGATCCAGCACTGGCCTGGGAGCCGCCTCTGGGGTCCACCTGCCAGGCCTTGTTTCACAACCACCCTGGACTGCAGCTTGGCTGGGCAGTAGCTGGTTTCTAAATACATGTGTTTTTGGCACTTTCTCCCATTAGGCTGTGACATTAATTGCTTTGACCACACGTGGCTGACACAGCCCCAGTGGGACCCTGCTAGTGCTGTGCCCAGCCCTACATCTCCCAGGTTGGGGTCTGGGCCTCTCCTGAAAATATGTCACCAGGTGGCAATTGATCTGCCCCTTCTGGGGCATGGGGACCCAGAGGGGTCTGACCCTTGGGGAGCCCCTGCTGTGTGCAGGAGACTTTCCACTCTGAGAGGTGATGCAGGGTAGTGGCTAAGAACTTGGGCTGTGTGTTCTCCCAGACCAGCCGGGGCTTTGGTACCCTCATCTGTAAAATGAGCATATTGATAGCACCTCCATTGCTGGGAGGAGGATGGAATGAGGGTCATCTGTAGAAAGTTCAAGAAGGGGAGTGTGTGGCCATAGAGGGCATCCTCCCTCCCATCCGGCATGTGAGGCAACCGAGGCACAGACATGTGGCCCCATAGTCAGGGCTCTTCCTGCACTGAATCTCGGAGACCTTCCTCACAGCCAACGGGGCTGAAAGTTGTTTCCTTTCAAAGGAGAAATACAGGGAGGGACATCTTCATTGCTTAACATCAACCAGCATTAACAAGCCTCTCTAAGCTCTTTAAGTAGCTGCCTATGGGTGTGGAAGCCAGCTTATCACAGAAGCCCAGAGAGGGTGAGTGACGTGCCCCTGGTCACACAGCAGGGGAGGGCTAGTGCTGGAGGTGAAGGTGGCATGTCTCTAAATTAGGGCTTGAGAGACCCAGATTCTGGCCGTGCTGAGGGATTTGGGGCAGGTGCTATCCTCCTCTGGGCCTCACGTTTCTTGGGAGCTGGCAGTGTGCCAAGCAGAGATTGGGAGGAGAGTCTGCTGGAAGGGATGATCGGAGAGAGCATGGTAGAATTGGGGGCCTGGCTGGGTCCGGGTGTGTTGCCAGGCCCACAGAGGCCATTGCACACCTGTACTCTCACGCGTGTGCAGCTCCAGGCTGCACGCAGTTGTCCGGCTACTGGAGCACACACCCCCCCCCCCCATTCCACATGGACTCTTGCACACATGTGCTCTTATGAATCATATATGCACTGGAACATGCACACATCCTTCCCGGACCCTAGGAAAATATATCACCAGGTGGAGATTGATCTGCCCCTTCTTTATACCCTTATTTCCCCAAAGACTTCCAGGGACACAATCGAAGTAAAAGGGGAAGGAGAGAGAAAAGAAGGTAGAAAGAGGTTTCTGGGATGCCAAGTGTGAAATTTAGCCTTTGAGTTTCCCGATGGCCAAAGTAAAAAGGGATAAGTGAGCTTTTTATCCCACTTCTGTGGAGGCTTGCGACAAGGACCAAGTAAGATCTTGGATGAGAAAGCACTTCACAAATCGTGAGACCTCTGTCAGGGTGGGTGAGGGTGACAATTGTTAATAATATCTGATCTCATGGGTGGGACTGAGCCTTAGGCATGAACCTTATATGTCGCACCTGCTGCTGGAGCCCAAGGCCTTTCCTTTCCAGTGCTGTCTCCATCCTCCCTCACCCCAAGAGGATCGCTCCCACAGCACTAGGCCTTTATTCAAGCTGTTCCTTCCGCCTGGAACACCTGCTCACTGCTGCGCAGGAGTCGTATCTTCATACCCACTGCTCCAGAACCCTTTGCTGGGCTTCTCAGGCTGGCTCTGGGGCTGTCATTCCCTGTCGCTCCTTCTGGGTTTCTGTGATTCCATCACTGCACACACTACATGGATTAAAACCTTCTCCCTTGTCAGATGCCTCAAGGGCAGGGGTGGGAGCCCTGTTGGTTTTGGCATCCCTCGTGCCTGGCACAGACCCTGGCACAGAGTTAGTGCCTGGAAGGGGTTTGCTGAATGAATACATGTCGGTAATGAGCCCACACCCTGTCCTCCCATCTCCACCTGTCCCCATAGGGGCAGAGCACCTGGAGTTCTGGGCGTTGCTCCCCACGTTCCCTGTGGCTCGCCCCTGCCTGCCCAGGAGGGTGGGTCCTGACCCCAGATGTCTCCTACTTCCCAGAGCTGCCTAGAGCCTGGAACTTTCTGGGGCCTTGGCTGGAGGGCAGTGGCTGGGCCACCGTTGAGGAAGGAGGAACAACTCTGATCAACCCTGCTGTTCAGTCATTCATTTATTCACGCATTTGGCCCCTGAATTCTTCACCTGTATTTTGCCATTTACTCTTTCTGATGTCACCCAGCAGCCTCCTAAGGTCTTTTATCCCTGCTATACAGACGCGTAAAGCAAGGCTCAGGGGCGGGTGCTCTCTGACGCATCACAGTTTGTAAGAAGTGGCAGGTAGGCTTAGTGGGTTGTCTGTCCTCTGAACATTCATGTCCTGGTGGGGAGTCAATGGGAAGAGAAAAATAAAGGGGTGACAGCCATATAGGAGGAGGGGAGTGTGCACACCCCACCCTGTGGTGACACTCACACCCACTTCTCACTGGTCCACTGTTTGTCCCCCTCTGCTCAGGGCACCCACATATGTCTCCCAGGTATCCCATAGTTTCATACTCCATGTCCCTGGGATCATCCCTCACACACCTGTGATACCCACTTCCGTCCTTCTATTTGCCTTTTTGAGGCCCAAGCAGGACACCCAGACACATTGGCACCCCCAGCTGGCACAGCCTCCCCACCTGATGCTCACAGACCACATGAGTGCATATGGCCTGTGTAGCTTCGGGAGCCACACACTGCCTACCCCTGTACCTGGCCTTTGCCCCACTCCCAGATGCCACCCCCAAAGGCACCTGGCACCTTGGACACCCAGGGAATTCCCATCTGGTGGGGCAGGTGTTTCCAGATGCTTGGGCTTGCCTGGGGTGCAGCTGTTGCCCAGCAGCAGCAGGGGCAGAGCTGGGATGCCCACACTTGTGTGGACCTGCCCGGGGCTGGTGCTGGTACGGTGGCTGCTCCCTCTACCCTCCAGCCTATCAGAACATGGCCCATGGCAGTCGGGAAAGCCAGCCTTGCATTCCTGGAGTGTCAGGGAAGCCCAAGGAGGGGCACAGTGGGCAGGCCCAGGCAAGGCCCTTCTCTCACATTTCAAGTTTCAGCTTCCCAGCTACATGACCTCAAGTGCCATATTTGGGACCTCAGCTTTCAGCTCTGTAAAATGGGTATGGTGACAGCCTTCCCTGCATAGCTGGTGAGAGAATAAGGAAGAGACCGGGCTGCCCCTGCTCTTCCTTCCCCAGCAGGAGGCCTACTCCCTGCACCTGTCCCCACCTATATTTTTTAAAAAATAGCTCAATTGAGCTATAATTTACATACCATTTATTTGTATGGTTTAAACCTTTTAGTATATTCACAGTTGCGTGTAACATCACTACTCCAATGTTAGAGCATTTCCATCACCACGAGAGAAACCCCGTACTCTTTAAGTATCAATGTCCTCCCATCCTCCCATCTCCTAGCCTAAGCAAATGCTAGTTCACTTTCTGTCTCTGGGGATTGGCCTATGCTGGACATTTTGTATGAATGGGAAGATGTAGTATTAATACATGGTCTGAATGCGACCACAGTTTACACAGTATGTGGCTTCTTTCTCTTAGCCTAACATCCCAAGGCTCGTCTGTGTTGTAGTATGTGTCAGTAACCTCCGTCTTACAGGCAACCTCCTGGAGGCTGTGTAACCCTCCAGCATGTGGCTAGAGCACGTTTTGTTTATCTGTTCATCTGCTGGTGGACATTTGGGTTGCCTCCGTGTTTTGGCAAAGCCCTGCTTTCCACCTGATTCTGCTTGCCTTGATTATCTTAGCCTCTGATCAAGCTGGGAGGCAGATCAGCTATTGTCAGAGGGCAATGGGGCAGCAGGGACTCAGGGCCTAAGACTGGGAGTCTGGGACTGGTGGGAGGAATAACCAGTCTTAAGGGGCTGGGAACACGGGGTTTTCCCAGTGTTATCATTTGGAGATTTACCTCCCTCTGCCTCTTCTCTTCTCACCTTCTTAATTGTAACAATCACAGCATGTATATATATATATAGATATATATATATATATATATATATATATATATATATATATATAGAGAGAGAGAGAGAGAGAGAGAGAGAGAGAGAGAGAGAGAGTCTCACTATGTTGCCCTCAGTAGAGTGCTATAGCATCACAGCTCACAGCAACCTCCAACTCTTGGGCTTAAGCGATTCTCTTACCTTAGCCTCCCAAGTAGCAGGGACTACAGGCCCCTGCCACAGCTATTTTTTTTTTTCTGTTGTTGCAGTTGTCATTGTTGATTTTAGCTGTCCCGGGGTTGGGCCCAAACCCGCCAGCCTTGGTGTATGTGGCTGGCACCCTACTCACTGAGCTACAAGCGCCGCCTGATCACAGCCAATATTATGCTGAGACATTTCGCACAAAGAATGTTGATGGACTTTAAAACAAACAAATAAACACATACACACAAAACAGAAAACCAGTAAAGGGTATATTATGTGCTACCCTGTTTATATAGGGAAATCGAGGCTAAGGGGGTTGAGATGTCTTTGCCAAGTCTACTGGGACAGGAATTTTGTTATGAGACCAAGTCTTATTTCTGTCATCCTGGCTGGAGTGCAGTGGCACGATCATAGCTCACTGCAGTGCAAAATCCTAGGCTCAAGCGATCCTCCCACCTCAGCCTCCTGAGTAGTTGGACTACAGAGACACACCATCGTGCCCAGATAATTTTTCTTATATTTTGGAGGTATTACTATGTTGTTAGGATCTGAACACCTGAGCTCAAGCCATCCTCCTGTCTCAGCCTCCCAAAGTGCTGGGATTGTAAGAGAGAGCCACCATGCCCAGCCAGGGGCAGAATTTGGACACAGACTTGTCTAGTCCTTGGAGAACCTGGTGTGACTCCCTTCTGCCTGCCCATCCTACCACCTTGGGTCTCAGTTCTTCCCCAGTGCTACATTACTAATTCAATTCAACCCAATCTGTTTTCTCTGTGCCCAAGTGTGTGCCAGGCCAGAGCTGAAGAGGGTAAGGGGAGAGGCAGTGGCAGGACCTTGCTAAGATTTATTATGTGCCAACCCTGGCTCGAGCCCTGGAATCCAGATCTGAACAAGACACCATCCCTGGAAGCTGGAAGTCAAGGTGGGGGAGGGGTGCAGGCTAAGGGGGTTGGCACAGAAGACCTGGCTGTGAAGAGGGAACTGACCCACTCAGGGCAGGGAGTGCAAGGCAGGCTCCCGGCAGGGCAGCACGAGAGAGCAGGGTGCAGACGGCTTCTGAGGGAGAGTGTTTCAGTAGGGGGAACAGCATGGATAGAGGCATGGAAGAGAAAGGAGAAAGTGGCTTTGCCAGAGCTGTTTCAGGCCTAGAGCACCAGGCAAAGAAGCTCAGAGCTCCTTCTCAGTGCACTGGGGAGACACTGGGGACGCCAGCATTTGGAAAGCAGCCCTGGAGTAGAGGTGGGGGTCGGGGAGCCTGAGGGGGTCGTGTAAGCAGCAAGAGAGGAGAAGGGATTGACCTGGGACTGGGGTGGGGACAGGAAAGGGAGGGTTTAAAAAAAAAAAAAACCTCCAGGTTAAATCTGAAGGATCGCATGCATAGGACCCTGAATCCTCAGGCCTGGGAAGACCCCAGGGAACCCTCAGCACAGGTGAAGTCCTCCTCAGTGTCTCACACGTCCACAGGAGTGAAGCTACAGCAGAGTGGCCTGCAGGATCCCGCTAGTGGAAGCTCTGATTTATGGGGACAGAAAGTAGATCCGGGTGCCTGGGGAGGCTAACATGGAGGGATATAAGGGAAACTTCTGGGGTGACAAAAATGTTCTAGACTTTGCTCACAGTGGTTACCTGGGCATACCTGTACTCATAAGATCTGTGCACTTTACTGTATATAAACTATACCTCATAGAGAGAAGGGGGGAAATTCAGTAGCTAAAAGCTGGAGACGTGGAAATAGCTCTGGGATGTGCCAACGGTGGGGGTGGACTCTGCTGCCTTTACCCCCAGGGCAGACCCTGAGTTGCCCCCAGCCTCCCAGGGCTCGGAATAGCAGGGGGTAGGGGTGTCCCTGGGCCTCAGTTGCCCCACCTTCCTTCCCCATGGCTCCCAGAATGTCCCCTACTCTATCACCCACCTGCCCTGCTCAGGTGGCTGCCTGCAGGGGGGGACACAAGGCAGCCCCTCCTGCAAATCCTGAATTAATGAATCTCAGGAATCTACTGCCCATCAACAGCCTCTTCTCTGGGGTTTTGGTGAGAACTGCAGGGATTAGGGCCTGGCAGGCAGGGCGCCTCCTCCCGGGGGCTCAGTTTTCACCCCAGGAGAAATCTGAACTGGCCCCCGACGCCCCACTCTCGTTTCCCCTTCGCAACAATCCCTTGTTCTTACAAGAGGCATTATCTGCCTAATCCTTACCCACCCTGACTGGCTCCTGGGGTACAGGAGTGCGGGGGTCCCCCTCTGCCCCCATCTAGTCTACTCCCCGCCCTGGGTGCCTGGAGTATCCCTTCCTCAATCCTCTGGCCAAGGTGGCTGGACCATGAATGGGCTCCTGGCCCAGGCCTGTCCAGCACCTACTCACACACACCCTCACATGCACACACTTTTGAGGGGTTCTCGAGTAGGTAATGTGAATGGAAGGAGTACATTTGTGATACGTCTGTGCCCCTACTTAGTTCTGAAAGCTCAGCAGTGCAAAGGGTAGGCCTGATGCCACAGCATGTGACCGTATTGGCTGGGTGTTAGATAGTTTGTATAACCCCTTGCAGAAGTGGCATCAGATAGATCTGACTTTGAACTCAAACTCTAGTATTTCCTGGCCATGTGACCTTGGACAGTTTCCTTGTCTGTAAAATGGGAATAATGAGAATATTTTCTCCAAAAGGAAGGGAGGCTAAACAGAAACAAGGTAGGCAGAACTCTTGGAGGAAATTCCCAATATGTTGGCTTATTATTATTAATTATGCAGTTATCCTCAACACAGACCTGCCTCCCTGCACAACCAGCCACGCCACATCGCAAGTGGATGCTTGCTGAGCATCTTCAGGTATGTGCTCGGTGGTGGAGAAGTGTTCCTAGGTATCCTATCACAGTGCCAGACATTGTATCATGCGATAAGGGACCCAGTCCGTGGTCACTTGAAGGCTTGTGATGTCTCCCAGAGCCCTTCGGAGTATTTGCCTCTGTGATCCCCTTTATGGGGATTACCTGGTAGCCAGGGTGTACTGGGCATGGGGTATTGGGGTTAGGTAGGCAAGGGGCAGAAATGGGACCCCTGCCAAAGGCAGTGGGCAGGATCACAGACAACCTCAGCCAGTGTACAGCTTTGCCACTGGCTGAACCCAGCTGAGGCTCTAGGGACAATGGAAAAGGACCCTAGGGATAAGACAAAAGGACCAGATGACTCTGACCTCCACATCTGAAGCTGTTCAGATGGCTGGGGTTGCTGAGGTTGGCAGGTCTGAAAAGATGCTGAGCTGGCTTCTTGGAGGGATTTCTTGGCTTCTGGAATTCCAGAAGGGATGATATGGGATTGGCCATATTCCTTATTGAGAGCTCAGGGCCAACCCTCTGCTTCTACTGGTGCAGGAAGGCCTGTCTTGCAGCCCTGAAAGCCCCAGGGAGTTCTCATAACGCCCTGCAGGGTCCTCACTCCAGCCACAGGAGGAAGGTTGAAGGGCCCCTCACTTCCATAGCCCTCTGAGGTGACAGATTCTGTGCTCAGGACAAGCTGGTGACTCCACGCAGAGAGTTTTGTGCTGAGATAGAGACCTGGAGCTTTGTCCCAGGTCTGTCTCTGCCCTGATGTGTGGCCTCAGTAACAGACAACTTCTCTGTGCCTCTGGGACCTGTCTCTTAATGAGTGGGTGGTGCTCAGATGCTTGGAGCCCAGCAGAGAGAATACCCGCTGGGCAGATGCTGGGTTCAGGCTCGGCCTTCCTGGGCCTCAGTTTCCTCTTTGTGAAGGCTGGCCTCTCTCAAGGGTCAGCAGGGTGCAGAGAGGGAGAAGAAGGAGGCAGTGGCCGGGTGGGGCAGGGCAGGAGTGGCTGTCTCCCAGGGCACACAAAGGGGCCGTGTGTCCTCGGTGGGCAGTGAGGGGCGGGCCGGGCATCCGTCTGCTCTAGGGATGGGGATTTGGCTTCAGAGCTGGGCTTTATTATGTTTCCTTTTTAATTACAATGGTCCGGGCTCCTACAAGGGCAGCTTTTGTTGGGGTGGCTTAGGAGAGGGAGGGAGGCAGGGCTGGCCGGTCTGGGCTGGGGGGGCTCCATGGGTGGGGGGCCGTGCTCAGAGCCCCCTGTCAGCGCCCTGGGAAGGGAGGCGTGGGGGCAGGGAGGCTGAGTTGGTGCCAAATCGACTCTTCTCCCTGTTCTGACTGCCACACTACAGATTCTGACACCCAACACTGCTCGATAGCTGACCTGCCCCTGCTTTTGGCGGCCCATGGTGCCTCAAGTTCAGCATCAGCTTTCCCTTGAACTGGCTCCAGATTCTGGATTCTTCAGGCAAGTCATCTGTTTATTCAATAAGTACATGTGAGCACCTACTGTGTGGCAGCTCCTGCTCTAGGAGCTCAGGGCCCATCAGCAAACAAACAGATGCAAACTTCCTGTGCTGTTGGAGTCTTAGCCAAGTGTGCACCTTTTCGTGTATTTGACTTCATGGCTTCCAGGAAGGTGGGATTTCGCTGTAAGCCTGCTTGGTGCTCCGACCAAGCTCAGCACACAGTAGATTCTTAGGAAATGTTTTTGTCCTGAGGGCAGGTAGACCCTGGAGGGGTGAGAGCATGCTGGGGCCTGGAGAAAGGAGACCCTGGAGGCTGCTAACCCCAGAAGGTGGAGGTGGGATACTAATTTACCTTTGTGTACCTTGTGTGAACTGTGTCATCACCATGTCATTGGTTCCAACATGCATTTGTTATTTTGCATTTTGAAAAGACAAATAACAAAAATCTTCAAATGAAAAAGAGTAACTACTTTAACAACAAACCAAGTATAAGATTTTTAAAAATGAATTTATTATTTTTTTCCCAGAAAAATAATATATCTGGGGGCTGGGAGTGGTGGTGGACACCTGTAATCCCAGCATAAGGAGAGGATTGTTTGAGCCCGTGAGCTGGAGGTTGAGGTAAGCTATGATGACACCACTGCACTCCAGCCTGGATGACAGAGTGAGGCACGATCTTTAAAAAAATAAATAAGTAAATAAATAAAATGAGAATTTTGGACTCAGGCACCTCTACTATTTCCCAAATATGTGGCTTTGGGCAAGTTGCTCAGTCTCCCTGAGTGTCAGTGTCCCTGCCTGCACCCTTATAGGATGCTGAGAGGATTAAGTGGGGTCATGGTGAAGATCAGGTGTATTATTACTGCTCTCAAGCCCCTAGAATAGAAGGAATTCCCCACTGTGGGACTCCTGCTGTCTGCCCCCCCCCCTCCCAAGACACCAGCACTCCTGGAGCTCCAGGGTTACAAGCCTGCAATGTAGGGGTGTCCCTGAGACTGAGGACTTCATACCACAGCCTTCCGTTCACTCCACAGGCTGCAGGTGAGAAGCCAACTGGGGCACCAGCTTCTTTCCATTGCCTTAGTGATGGAGTTGGGAACCCTGGGCTGTCCAGGCCTTTGATTCTGGTCCCTCCGGCCTTGCTAGCTGGGCTCCTACAAATTCAGGGGCCTGGCACTGCTGAATTTCAGGGTAATGAGGAGGGTTAAAGGAGGGGTGTGGACCTTCTGGTCCCACCTATAATCCCCACCCTTCTGGTCTGAGGTGGAGAGCAATGCTTGGATGCTTAGAAAGGCCTTCTTGGACTTTCCTAAGTGAAATAGCACAACCTCTCCTCCTGGCTTCCCAGTACCGCTGGGATAGAGCTCATGGGCTGCTGCACAAGCTCTAGAATCTCTGGGCTGAGTTTGCTGACCATTGAATGGGGGACTTTCGTTCACTCCTGTGTCACAGCCCCTGTATGAGCTGGCATACTGCCCCTGTTTTACAGACAGGAAAACTGAGGTTCAGGAAGGCCAAATGACACTCTCCCAAGACCACACAGCAGATCCACAGCAGTAAAAGAACCCGCAGATCACTCTTCTTTCTGCCCCCCCCCCCGTTTTTTCAGTTGTCAAAGTCAACCCTACCCATTTCCCTGAAACCCCAGCTCTAGGCACCGCTACCAGTCTCCTGTCCCTATAGCCTCCAGAAAGGGCTGCATCCTCTAGGGCAGGCGTCCTCAAACTTTTAAAACAGGGGGCCAATTCACTGTCCCTCAGACTGTTGGAGGGCTGGACTGTAGTTTAAAACAAAAAACTATGAACAAATTCCTACGCACACTGCACATATCTTATCTTGAAGTAAAAAACAAAACGGGAACAAATACAATTTACACTGCTTCACGTGGCCCGCGGGCCGCAATTTGAGGACGCCTGCTCTAGGGGAAGGCTGTGATTTAAGGCTTGGCTCAAGCGCTGACATGTGAGGGGGAAGCAGGTGGGAGCAGCACGGTGGGGAGCACTCCCCGCCCTGCCAGGCGCCCCATCTGGACAGTGAGGCTGCAACCTGATCTTTGGGCTAAGAGCTAGGCTATTTCAGGGGTGGCACTGGAGGCCCAGGCACCCTGGCTGGGGAAGAGGAACCTCCCACCCTGCTTCAGTCTTGAGATAGAAGCCCCGGCTCGTGGGCCATTCCACAGGGCAGAGGTGGGGAACCTACTCCTGGGACTCTGTGGACAGACTTGTAAGTCAGGGCCAGGATCCCAGAGGACAGCTCCGCTAGAAGGCTAGAGGCTCCAGAGCCACAGAGGAACCACATGCTGGGGTCTTGTCCCAGCCCGGCCACCACCTCACCTTGTGACCCTGGACCTGTCACTCTCCCTCTCTGGGCTTCACTTTCCTCATTTATATCCTTTGAAGACTTCAGGTCTTATCTAGCTCTGGTCTTTTATCATCTTGATAACAAGGGGGGGTAAAAAACCCTCATGCGCTAAGGTTCTAGGGTCAGAGGGAACGTCCAAACATTCTGAGATTAAAGGAAGAGTTCATAAGAATAAAAAGATGGATTCAAACATTTTGGGTTAGTGGCGTCAGGGCTGTTGTTACCATTAGGGTGGTCCAGAGGTATATTTGTCCCCAGAGCACAGCCTATGGGAGGGGAGACCCAGGGAGAGAGAGCATTAGACGTTCAGCAGCAGCCAGGAAGAGTACAGGTGGGTTCCTCGGGCTGTCCTGTTCTGGTCCTGAGCTGAAACCAGGACAGTAATACCCTATTCTCCACCCCACCCTGGCTTTTCTGCCAGGACTCACCCAGCTGCTACGGGGCTGCTGTTGGCCGCAGTACCTGCCAGAGGCACAGAGCAGACGGGTTAGTGTGTGTACGGGAGCCCCTGAGGACCTATGCTCCTTCCCCCCCCCCCCCCTTGCAGCCTCTAGGCAGGTGCTGGCCACTTTCCTGGCATGACCAGGGCCCTGGGGACAAGCTTTCTTGGCTACAAGCTCTCACTGAGAGCCAGGGCTTCTGGGAAGATGGTGAGACTGGATCGAGCCTGGGCGAGGGCTGGAGGTGAGGGCTAGTGGGAGAAGCTACACCCACCCATATCACATGAGCTGGTACACAGGACTTAACCCTCCTGGATCCCATGCTGTTCCATTTGTAAATTGAGGACAAGGATTCGCCTGGATTAAATGAAATAAGCAGTGGATGATGCTTTGCAAGCCCATTGGGCCTGGGAGTCCATAGGGTAGAGATGGGGGAAGGACATGGCTCTGCAGGAGGAAGGAGGTGCTTCTCAGGTGAGGTATCTTGCACCTGAGACCCCCACCCCATGTCTCCCGCAGTGGCAGGGCCAGGCCTTGGGTCTCCTGCCTTGTGGCCCAGAACTTAGTCCAGATACCACAGCCACCTGTCCCTCTGCCCCAGAGTTTATAGACGTGAAAAATCCCTATTGTACCAGTCAGTAAGAAGCTGGTTTGGAGCCAGGTGTGAGGGGAAAGTTGTGGCAGCAATTTCAGACCCAGAGGCTCAGAGAAGATGAGGCTGGGGCTGGGCTTGCCTTTCCACAGTGATTCTGAGATCTTCTAAAGTGGGAGGTCTGGCAAGTCTCCACAGTGTCCCAGGACCACATCATTTCAGGGTTGGATGTGTGTGAGTGTGCAGGAGCTGTCTCCACATCCGAGACAACTGTCTCCAGAGCAAGGGCACCCTCTCTACTATCTCTCTATAAGTGGTTTCTTTGTCTAATCTATTTTGCTTCAAAAAGGGTTTGATGCGGCTAGAAAAAAAAAATTTATAATCCAGAAGAATAATATAAAAAGTAAAAAATGACCATGCGTGTGAATGGCTCATGAAGTTTCCCGAGTTGATAGGAACCTTTCGATTAATCTGGATTAGGCCTCCTGGCATCATGGAAAGTGCACCAACCGTGAGGATGTCAATCCTCTTCTCTGAGACTCAGTTTCCAATCTGGAAGTTGGGAGGAGTTCCTATCTTGTTGCTATGATGTGGGGATTAATGATTTGGTGTTTACAGAGGCCTGGGCAAGGGTCTGGAAACCTTCTTGCAGTTTTGCACTTGACTTGTGTTGGCAATGTGCTGTCCAGGCAGGCTTCCAGGAGGAGGAGTGGGCAGGTGGGAGGCTGTGGAAACAGGACTAGGAGGAGGAGCCAGGGCCTGAGTATGGCTGGGGGTGAGGGGTTCTGGGGAGCTCTGGGGAGCTCAGGAAGAGCCCTGAGGATGGGAGGGAGCAGTGGCAAGGGGGCTGGGCTTGCTGGGGCTGCCCCAAGCAGGGAACCAAGTGATGGGAAGGCTAAGAAGGGCCTACATTCTCTCAAATCGCCCCAAACCCTTTGGGGAAGACACTCCGATGATCCCCACTATATAGATGTGAACACTGAGGCCTGTCCAGGGCTCCGAGGCAGCTGTTCATGCCAGTTGCTTGGGTGAGGAATGAGTAGCTTTGCCACAGACAATTTTAGCTTGTGGCATGTTGGTTTCATTACAAGCAAAAATTAAAACAAAACCAGATAAAACCCTGAACAAATAAAGATTAAAAAACAATCATTTGAAAAAGAAGCAGACGTAGGCCAGAGGGCGGAAGTGACCAGTCAGGTGGCACAGCCAGGATGGGCAGGGCCATGCTGGGATCCCTCCGTTTCCATCGGAGCCCATGCTCCTTCTCCCAGGCTGGGCCAGGGCAGGGAGTCCCTTCTCAAGAGGCGCTTCCCGCTCCACAGTCCCCTCCTCCGAGTTTATTGGGTCCTTAATGGGCTCTCAGAGACCTGGCACCTGCTGCCTTTTCTGTTCTAATAAAAGGCAGATGCCCTGGGGGTGAACGGGGGTGATGTGGGGGGGGGCTCTGGCTTGTGGCCACTCTGGGCGACACATTCCTGGGCCCTGACTCACAGGGAAACGTCTTCTTGTCTCCTTAGCACTTTTGGACCCTGCAGCTGTGGTCACATTCCTCCCTGCCACCCCCTCTCCACTAGCCCCCTGTAGGAGCTGCTGCTTATGGCTGACCCATCTTGGATTGGGGAGACTGAGGCTGCCAGGGGAAGGGGAGGGGGCAGGTTTCCAACTATACAGTGACAGTGAGAGGAGAGAAGAGAACTTACTCCCGGAAGATGTGCTCTAGGCTTAGGACAGCCACTCTTAGCCAGGGGTGATTTTATCTCCCAAAGGACATTTGGCCGTGTCTGGAGACTTTTGATTGTCACAACTGGCAGTATGTGTGTATCCCACTATTTGTCGCAGAGGCCAGAGATGCAGCTAAACATTCCGCAGTGAGTGGGACAGTCCCCACCAGTCGAGGGCCATCTGCAGACCCAGAGCTGGGAAACCCTGGCGTAGAGCCCCCAGGGTGAGGTCTTGAGATTGGGGCTCGGTGTCTCCCATTCCACGTACTCTCCCTAAGCCTCTTACTGTGGCAGGCCCTGAGCCCGACACTGGAGACGCTGTGATATCTGCTTTTGAATCCTGATGCTCAGGGAACCCCTTACTCCAGGAGACAGACAAGGACCTATCTCCATCTCAACCACCGTACAAAGGAACTTTGAAAGGAACGAGAGGATGCCCCATGTCTTGTGCTTGGAGGACAGACCCATGAAGTCAGGGAAAGAGCAGTAGACAGGAGTCTGATCAGCTGGGGAAACTTGGACAGGCTGTGTCCCCTCTTTGGGCCTAAGTTTCATCCTGTGGTCAGTACTGAGCTGTAATCTTTAACTCTAAGGGCTGAGCATTTGGTTAATTGGAGGAGGGTGATGGGTGACATGGGCACGCTTCATTGCCCTACTCAATTAAGCTCTCTATTCTTAATTTACTACTAAATCCTTCTTTTGGGTTCTAGACTCAGTGGCTCTGCAGCGTGGTGCAGGGCCTTGGTAGGCCAGCGTGAGGCTGGGTCAAATCGGGCTTGTTGCCTGTGTTTGTAAGAAAGTTTTCATACTGTCTGCGGCTACATTGACAGAGTCTGGCCCCTCAAATCCTAAAATATTTTCTACCTGGCCCTTATCGGTAACGTTTGCCAGTCCCTGCACTAATGAAGGATTTCAGGCGTAAGTCACTGGCCAGTTGGGGACTGAAGGAAAAGTGTTTATTTGAGCAGGTGGGGGGCGTGTGGGAGGCATATTTTAAAGGACTTTCTAATGCATAGGTCAGGATCTTAAACTCCATGGCCTCAGTTTCCCTGTTGTAAGTAGAAATTGCTGTACTTGCACAGTAGGGATGTCCTGAGGCCCAGTGCAGTGGTGGGTGAGGAGAGAAAGTCTCGTGCCCAGGCCAGGCCGGCTGAGCTGGGTTATTTATGGGTTTCCGCAGGGAGGGGGGCTGCAGGCCGCAGGCCGTGTCTGACCTGAATTCTTACACTTACAGGAAATTAGAGCCCTTGGAAGCAGGTGCGCTGGTGATCCCAACGCTCGGGTGGCCGAGAGGATGATGTGGCTGAGGCCACAGTGAAGGGAGGGCTGGATGGGGCTGAGGGCTGGAGGAGGGGCCAGTGCAGAGGGGATAGGGCTCCCACCCCACCATGCTGCTGCAGTCGTGGGGAAGAGAAAGAGTCACAGCTGCTACTGTGTTCTTGCTCTGTGCCTTGGTGGTGTTTGCGCAGTTAATCCTCACGATATGCCTATGAGTAAGATGATTACTTCCATTTTGCGGACGGGAAACTGAAGCTCAGTGAGGTCTGCTCACTTGCCCATGAGCATAGAGCAGGCATTAGATTCCGATTTGAACCCAGGAAGGGCTATTTAATTCTAATTTTCATTATCTTCTTATTCATAGCTTTGAGCAATGAGGAGGTCTTTAAGGAAATTCCAGAGTGTTCTGTGTGTTTGGGAAGTTACCTGCTGAGATGGCGGTGGGTGTGTAGCATCCAGGGGTCCGTGGTGGGTAGCGTATGTGGCTTTCACATCCAGTTCTATGGTTGCAGCGGGAGGATGGGTAGTTGGCACCAGTGGTGTGATGAGCAGTGGTGTGGTTTTTCCAGGGCTGGTTGTAGGCCAGGGAGGGCCAGGGTCTGCAGTCAGAGGGCAGGAGCCTGGGAGGACTGAGTGGTGGGGTCTTCCCTGAGGCCAGGTGGGCTGGAGGTGCCCTGGGTTGTCTGTGGCGGGCACACAGGGCCCTGCATGACACTGTCTTTGATTTATAAGAATGGGCCAGTTGCAATGGCTCATGCCTGTAATCCTAGCACTCTGGGAGGCCAAGGTGGGAGGATTGCTTAAGCTCAGGAGTTTGAGACAGCCTGAGCAAGAGTGAGACCCTGTCTCAACTAAAAATAGAAAAAGTAGCTAGATGTTGTGGCAGGCACCTGTAGTCCCAACTATTTGGGAGCCTGAGGCAAGAGGATCACTCAAGCACCAGAGTTTGAGGTTGCTGGGAGCTCTGATGCCACAACACTCTATCGGGGTAGAGTGAGACTCTGTCCCAAAAGAAAAAAAAAAGATTTATGAGAACGCACCCGGATGAGAATGGGTGTGCTACAGCCTTAGTATGAGATGAGTAGGTGTGATTGAATATTTGAATGTTCTCAGGGGTGGGTTAGGCGTAGTGAGCCCCCAAATACCTTCAATGTGGGGCCATTCTTGATGAAAAGAATACAAAATTACAAGTATTAAAGAGTCTTTAAAATGAGAAAAGAAACCACAACAAATTACACAATTTTTAAGCAGACAAATACCGCCAACATTACCAAATCCAGAAAAATACCATAATATTTTTATTAATTAACTCCCTGGCACACCTCGATACTATTGATTTCCATTCCTCTCTTTGGCTCTGACCATCGTGTGAACACATTGCTAGGGCCCTCCCGGGGCCTGGGAAGGAGCCTGCAGCCTGAGCCTCGGGATGCGTGAGTTTGTGTGGGAGACTTCAAGGTACGCAAGTGAGAAAGTGACCAAGTGTGTGGGGCTGATTCACAAAAGAGAGAGCTGGAGAGCAAGGCCATCAGAGCAGACTGGCTCAATGAATGTTTGTTGAATGAATAAAAAAGAGTAGGTCATGTGTGTGTCAGTGTATGCATAGAACACATACACACACGTGAATGTTTAAGTGTGTGCACACGTGTGAATGCATGAGGAAGGAGTGTGTGTATCTGTGTGATTCCTTGGGTGACTCCTCCTTGCCTGTACCTCCACCCCCACCCTGTGCCCCGCCCAGAGGCAGATGGGCACAGACACGCCATGGCATTCGGTCCAGGCCTTGTGGGGACAGGCTCCATGCACGGCATTCACAGTGCCTTCCCCAGCCCCACCTCCCTTCCTCCCGCCCACGAGATATTGGTAATTCAATCCACGGAGAAGTTCAGTGTCCTGAGGAGAGGCTGGCATGGGCCGTGAGGCGTGAGTGTGTGTGCAAGAGAGACAGAGAGAAAGGGAGGCGACACCTACGTGGCCTCTGTGCTTGGCGACACTTACATGGCCTCTGTGCTTATGAGCTTCTGACAAAGAACTCTGCTCACGCCCCTCCTCATACAAATGGGGAGGTGTCTGAACAAATTAGTGGGAGTAAGTTGGGGCCCCAATTCTGTTCTCCCAGGCCAGTGGCTCCGATGTAAGTGACCATTGCCCAGTACTTGCCAGGGTCAGGCATCAGGTCAGGCTGAGGGGTGGGGGTACGGTCAGATGGATAGAATACTCCCTGAGCTGGAGCTGCTTCTAGAAAAGATGGGGACTATGGAAGGTGCTGTCTTTGTTTGGGGGCACATTGGAAAAGCAGATGAGGCTAGACCATGGGGTACAGGCTGTTAACCTGGGGAGCTTGGTTTGCTCTTGTGGGAGCTGGTAGAGGTAGGCAGAGGGTGGGATGGGTGCAGATTTGTGTTAAGATGGAGAACCTGGGCTTCTGTGAGGGAGGCAGAGGGGTTGCCCGGGCCCTGGGCTACCAGGGAGGCTACAGCCGCATCTGGGCAAGTGGTGGTGGGTTTGATGGGGTGGGGACAGGATTGCCAGGGGGAGATGACCCCAGACTCTGGTCTTTTTACCCACTCAGCACTGAGCACCAGCAGCCGTCCCCTGACAGACAGGTCTTAACCCAGCCCTGTCCAAGGGAGGCCTTGCTCTTGAGTTTGGAGGACAGGTGGCACTCAGCCAGCCCTGGCCTCAGGCAGCTTTGTTCCTGACTAGTGGGGAGATGGGCATGTCAGAGACACCCTGAAAGAGAGTCAGGGCTGGGTAGGGGCCGAGGACAAACATTCAAACAGCCAATTCTGGCTGCCTGGATTCAAATGCTGACCTCTGTGGCCATGTGACTTAACCTCTCTGTGCCCTAGATGTCTTGTCAGTGGGATGACAGTGGAAATGACCGAATGGAGTTGTTCTGGGGATGAAGCGTGTATAAGCACCTGTACCTGGCCACTATACCACGTGCCATGAGTGGTAGCTGTCGTCCCAATTGTAGGACTCACCCCCAGGATGCAGGATTTCTTCCCACTTGGATGACCTAAGGAGGTGGAAGCCTGTTGCTGTCCCAGGAGGGCTGGCTTTGGGGTGACACCAGGGTTGGGATGCCAGATTTGTCCCTTGACCTGTGTGTCCTGGGTATGTCGTGGCCCCTCTCTGAGCCTCAATTTCTTCCTTGTGAAGAATGGGAGTGCAGTAGAAACAGCTGAGTCCTGAGCACTCCTGGGTTCCAAATGACATGCTGGTTATTAAGTCCTCATATTCACCCCTCAGGGACATGGGATTACTGCAGGCTTACCTGTGAGCCCAGGTATGCAACCTAGAAGGAGGTCGCATGCCTGGGCTCACACAGTTTGAAGGGCAGAGCTGGGATTTGAACCCAGGTCTGACTATCTCCTGGCACATATTTATGCTTCAGTCAACAGCTGTCATCATCAATAAAGAGTGGGCACTCGTGGAGCTGGGCCTTATAACAGCACCAGGATTTCTTCAGGGAAGCAGAGAGAGGAGCAGGGAAGCCCAGGAGAGGGCACAAGTTTTGCAGAGGTAGGGAGGTGGGAATGAGTCTTGTTCCCTCCACAGCCTGTGCTTTCTCTCTACATCTCTACTTATTCCCTCTAGAGAACAGAGCTGCATGCTGCTAGGGGTCTTTGGAAGGCTTGGAACTTGAGGTCAAGGCTAAGGTAGAAATATGAAACTCACAGTAGACCCTGTTCAAATTCTACCCTGCAAAGAAGGTCTCTGAGGCCTGTGAGAGCTGCTTGCCCCTTCAAATTCACTTCGCCCCATCCCTGACCTGCTCTGGGCTCTGGGAACTGACAACTGCAGACTGTATCGCTTCTGGTTGGCTTGGGCTAATGGGAAGGTGGGAACTGAAGGGGCTGTGGGATTTATTTCTCTGCTACCTCTCTGCTGAATAGTCTTGGGCTGGCTTTACCCGTCTATAGCCGTGGGTCTCGCCTCTCTCTGGGTTCTAGTAACCGCTCGCTCCCCTCAGCCTCCAGGCTTGGAGGTAGTAGCAGCTCCCCATGCTACCAGCACCTGGGTGTAGCAACATTGCTCCTCGGTTTCCCCAGCCCCACCCACACCATTGGAAACCCCCTCTCTGTGAGTGCAGCTCCCCCCAGCCTCTCCCCAGCTAGCACTCCCTTGGCTCTCTCTGGCTGGGGTCTTGCCCTCTCCTTAAGTTGAGAAATATCACCTCCAAATTCTCAGTGGGGTTAGTGGCTCATGGGAGGACAGCTTCAGAATCATCTCAACAGACGTCAGACTCAATAGCCACAGAGTCAGGAAAGTAAGGTCTGGCAGGCTGGGTGGCCGCTCTACTCCAGGAGCTGCCGGAAGACCTTTACTCCTGCCCAACTAGTCTTGTCTAGTCACACTTTGAACTTGACGAAGTTTCAGTGTCTGCAGTTCTCTGGGGTCTTCTGGGCCCACATTGGACCTTAGCCCTACTGAGCGGCTAAATAAACCCCTTATAGCAGCACAGAGGCTGGGCCCTCTGCAGCTTCTCCCAAAGGTGCACTGAGGATGCTTCCTGCATGCAATCGGGAAGTTCTTCCCACACCCAACCACCTCTTCTCCTGCTCTCTGTCCATTTCATGGGGTTCCTCTCAGCTACCCTCAACCACCGCCGACCACTTCTAAGGTACAAGAACCTTAAAGACTGTAGTGGGCAAGGGAAGAGAAAGGGGGGCAGCCAGGAGGCTCCCAATATAATCCAGGCAGGACAGGACAGCAGCCTGGACTAGGTGGTGGCAGTGCAGATAGAACAGGCTGGATTGCAGAAATTCTCCCATTGCAGTGTCCACACCCCACGAACCACAGAATTCCTTGGTCCAACTGAGGCTCTTGAATTTGGGTTCAGAAATTCTGCATCCTGTTTCTGTGAGGTGGCCTGTGCACTATTTCCTTTAGGTAAGTGAGCCAGTGAAAGTGGGGAGAGGGCTGCCATGTCTGATCACCTAGCTTGTATTTACTGACTTCTGATAGTTCTCTGGGGACAGTGTGCCTAGGGTCTTGGCTCCCTGGTGCCACCAGCTCCTTGGATTATTGCAATTTACCTTGTGATACCTTCTCCCTCCACCTTGTTTTTCCTAACAACAATACTTGCTGCTTTTTTGCTTTCTTCCTGTAGGATCTCGAGAGCTTGCACAGTGTCCCGCACAGAGTCGGAAATACCTAGGCTCCTCCCTGTCCCAGGCACGCATCACCTCACTGACTCTTCCTTCCACCTGGAGAAGGTGAGGTGATATTAGCACAGTTTTTTTGCTGAGGAGGGGACACAGAGGCACAGGGGTGTAAGGACCCCACACTGGGCTGTGGCAGGGCTGAGGTCTGAACCCAGGCCTGCCTGGCTCTCAGCCTTATCCCCTTTCCTACCCCCTCTCCGGCCACGCAGGGCCGAGCCAGACTGGGGTTCTGAAGACCTTCCTCCCTTTCAATCCAGAGATAAATATTTGTTTCTCCCAGTGTAAATACCCCTTCGTGCTTAATGAGGCGATCCGGGGCTGTTTCCCGGCTCAATGCCTGGAAATCTGTTTCACTCTGGGAGGAACAGGCCTGGCAAGAAAGGACGCTGAGGGGCTCATGCGGTCCCTGCAATTCCTCCCATCTCCAGATAAGGAAACTGCAGCTCAGGGAGGGCAGCTGACCTGTCCAATTCTGTCACACAGGCAGAATTCAAACCCATGCCACCCAACCCTTGCCCCTAGGCCTGCCACCTTGATGCCGTGATTTCTGGTGGCTTCTTGTTGCTCCTGGAAACTCCCCTGGCCCTCCCTGCCAGCTGTGCAGTGACAGTGGGTGAGTGAGCACTGAGTGAGACGCTGCCCTCTCCCTCCGCCCCCTCCTCCAGTCAATATGGCACTTACAACCCCCTGGGCATGGACCCCCTCCTGCCATCCCCACTTAAAGTGATACTTTAATAAATTATGCTTTTATGTTATTACACGTGGAGCTATAAAAGCAGAGAGTGTGCAGCGGGGCTGAGGTAAGGCACCCGCGACTTTGCAATTTCCTGGTCTGGCCTGGCTCTGCTCCGCGCTGTGAATTTTTCATTAATGTGCGCAGGTGACGCCACAGGGGCAACCGCAGGCCAGGGATGCTCCCATGCGGCATGGGCCCTCCTGGGCCTCACTGGGCTGGACCGTGGATGATGCAGGGGGTTTACACCAGAAGGGATTAGAAATGACATTGTGAGGGTTCAGACAGTGAGAGGTAAGAAGCCCTTTGTGTCTGGAGGAAGGAGGAGCGTCTGCTGGCCCATGCCAGACCCTGGGCCTGGTATTTGACACATATGACCTCATTTCATCCTCACAGAGCCATGAGCTTGGCATTAGGAGCCCCGCTTGACAGATGAGGACGGTGGGGCTCTGCTGATAGGTAGTAGTGTTGGCCTTAAACCTGGGCAGTCTGATCCTAGAACCACTTTGAAAGTGCCAGGCTGTCCTCATTTATTTCACTCTCTCCTTGCCCCAAATCTGTGGGCCCTTTCCATGTAGTCCTAGTTAGTTACTGAAGCAATAGGTGCAATGAACAGAGAAAAGAAAACAAAAAAATAAAAACAAAAATGACTTGGAATCTGTGGGGAATAAAGTCTTCAGTGTTTAGAAATCTCAGTCTTCCCATCTGTGACATGGGGCTGAGATGTCCCACCCTGCTGCCCTGTGTGTTTACTTCGGGAAAAGGGCCTTGGGATATTTGTGAGGACACAGCTGCCGCCTCCTGCCTTGGCAGAAGACACAGTCACCCTGGGAAACTGTGTTTGGTCTCCAGTTGTGACTATCCTTCCCTGAGGACCACCCAGACATCAGGGCGACACCATGAAAATGGGTGCAAAACAACCCACAGGGACTGTGGTTCTTGGATGGTTATAGAAGGTTCTAGAATGAGAAAAGCAGCAAGAAGGTAGGAATTCTGGATCAGTGACTGGATAACTTGCGGGTATTCATCTGTAAAGTGGGCATAGGAATCGGCATGGGGGTCGAATGAGAACAGCTCTGCCTGCCAAGGCACAGGCCTAGCTGATGTCAGAGAGCCTCTCACTCCCCAGCTCTTTTGGGAAATCATCCCAGGAGCTGAAGACAAAACCAAAGTTGAAATAAACACTCGGGTTCCAAACACTCCACAGTCCTGGTGAGTGAATCTCCTCTCAAGCCGGCTGGCTTCCATGCTGGGCCCGAATGCAAACAAGAGACAGCAGTGGGAGGCGTGGGCCCCTCGCTCAGAATTGGTGAGATTAGCCGAGAACAGGAGCTCAGCAGATGTCCCCGCTCTGGATGCCGTGACTCACTTGCCTCCCTGGTTGAGAAAGGCGTCCAGCCAGGCCAGAGCTGCTCTGGCTGGTGTGGAGCTAGATGCAGGGCAGAGGTCGGGGTAAACACCCACGGTCTAGGCAGGACATTTCATTTCCACCGAGAAAAAGGAAGAGCTTTGAAGGCCTGGTCTGCCCTAGGGCCAGAGGGGAGGTGATGAGGACCCAGTTGCAGAGGTGTCCGTGACCCTTTGAAGGTCAGGGGGTTTCCATTCAGCACTGGGAGGGTGCCAGGCAGGAAGGTAGTTCAGGTCCCTCTAGCACCAGGCTCTCCTAGACAGTTGGGCGATTGTTTTCTGGGACGGGCCAGATAGTATTTTAGACTTTCTAGGTTCCACCATCTGTCATGACTACCAGCTCTGCCACTGGAGTTTGAAAGTCCCCATAGGCAATATTTAAATGAATGAATGTTGCTGTGTTCCAATAAAACTTTATTTACAAAACAGACATTGGGTCTGTTGGGACCCCGAGCCATAGTTTGCCAACCTCATAGAACCTATGGGGATTGAAGGGCACTGATCTGTTCTCTCATGCACTTAACCCTGATAATGGAAAGGTCCCCCAGCTGAATAGCTTTGTTTTTTCATTTCCTCTTCCTCTCTTCTTCCTTTCCATCCATTCATCTGTCATCTCTCCATTTACCTGGTCATTTCAACAAAGCTCTGATTCATAGTCCAGCTCTCTAACCTTGCTCACTAACTCATTCTCTCACTAACTCACTCACTCTTGAATTCAAGCAGTCACTTATTCCTTCACTTAGTCATTTATTCCTCTACTAGAAGCTCAGGGTTCTAGCAGTTAAAATATGGAAATGCTAAAGGAACTGGAATTGTTTTATCTTGAGAGAATCAGGAAAAACATCGGGGCTCGGTTATTGTTTCTTAGGCCCTCTTATATTTCCAGAGAGAAGAGTCTGAGCAGTTCTTCATTGTTATGTAAGTCCTGCATTGTTTGTGCACCCCAAAAGCTCCTCTGTTTGTGAGTCTATACTTGGACTACAACAGCAAAGGTGTTGTCCCTGTCCTCTCAGAGCCTGAGTTCCAGCCTTAGACACAAACTATAAGTGGGTAGGCTGTTCCAGGCAGGGAGCAGAGCCAGGGAAAAGACTAGGAGGTGAGACAGACAAAAGTATGTTCATGCAATTGGGGCATGGCGTGTGCACACTTGTATGTATGTGCTGTGTTGAGAGAAGTGGTGCTGAGTCCTAATCCTGAAGAGCCTCGAATGTTAGGCTAAGGCACTTTGTGAGCCATAACAGAGAGCTGCAAGCAGGGGAGAGCATGGCCAGGCTTGGAATTCAGAAGCATCTGCTTGGTCACCTGCAGAGTTTGGGTCATTTATTTAATAGATACGGGGATGGGGAGGATGTCACTGAGGGCTTCCCAGGGGAAGGGGCATTTCAGCTGGGCCAGCACAGATAAGCTGAGGCATCTCCAGTGTGGGATTTCTTCCAGCTGGGTGGTGGGCTGAGACCAGGGCAAGATAAGGGGGATATGGGGATCAAGAACCCCAAGGATGAACCACTGACTGCTCCTGCCTGTCCCCTGTCTCAGGGTGGAGTTTCAAGTCCCTCCTGCCACTCCCAGGGACCCTTTAGTCTGTTCTCACGCTCTCTGGCCTATCCTCCTGCCCCCCTGGGCTCTTGGTGCTCTGAGTCTGGAAAGTTCCCTGGGCCTGGGAGAGATAAAGGGTGCCTTGCCCTGGGCCTTGGGCAGTGTTGGCTGGCGGCCCCTTTGATCGCAGACCAGATGGTTCTGCCAGCCCAGCTGCTGGAGAAGTAGACTGTAGTGATAGGGACAGGCCCAGGGAGGGGCTGGGCCTGGTATCAGCCACCTGGAGGGGGCACCTCCTGCTGTCGCCACGGAAACCGCTGCCCATCCCTGCAAACAGGAAGCTGTTCCTGTACTGGTGGTGGGATAGGCAGGCGTGGTGGAGACCTAGCCCCTTTAATCTTCTTGAGGAAGTGGTCTAGGGAGCAGGGTCTGGTGTGGGCCGTGGATCTCCTGTCTCCCTGATGAGCGTGGGGATGGGGCACAACAGAAATGACCCCAAACAACACAGTTGCTGAAGTCTTGACTGAGGATAGACTGTGGGAAGAACTTCCTCAGACAGCTCTGCTTGCCACCCTAGGAGTCTGGCAGATACCTTTCCTAGGGTGTATCCCAGCTGAGTACTACTGGGTGCTGGTGCTCTGCTGTCTCAGGAGGGTGGCAGCACCAGTGCTCAGGGTTAGCACCCCTGTGCCCTGGGCTTAACAATACCCCTTAGGGTCCCCTAGCCTGCTGTAAGTGCTGTAGGAGTCTTGGTGTCCTTGTTCTGGGCTGGGTAACCTTAAGCAAATCACTGTTCGCTTGATTGTAATAGCGGGGTGCAGACTCTTCCTTGTAGGGCTGGTGTGGGGAGCTGATGAGAGATGTGTTCAGGTCACCAGTAACACACCTTCACATTTGGTGTCCCCAAACCCTGGAGCTACACAAATACCTCTACCCCCAGCAGCCACACAATGCTGGGGAGGAGGACCAGGGAATGCCCCTGCTAGATGCCAGGTCCCTGAGTGGGCCACCTCTCCTGCTATCTCTCACTTCATCCTGCCAGAAGCCCTGAAACGCAGGGTCTGTGAGCCCCATTATACAAACCAGGAGGCAGGCGGGCTTTACCATGTTCGCATGTGTCTTGGGCTTTCTGAATACTACCTGGGTCCTGGGAATCCAAGCTGGGGGATCAGCCAAATTTCTGTAGAAGAACTTGGGGACTCAGAGAGAGTCCTATTGGTAGACACAGTCAGGGCAGGGGCAGTAACACAGGAGGGACACTGGGATCATCTTAGACCTTGGGCCCCACCCTGTTTCTCCCTTCTCCATCGGCTGGGCCAGCTGGAGGGAGTGGAACAAGATCATGGGATCTTCCCTCACCCACATTTACTGAGAGCCTTTCCTTCCTCAGTCCACAGCGTGGAGCTTATAGAATGTGCCGGATTCTCTGCTGGGCACTGGGGTTCTAGAGGGGAAAAAGACACAGTTGTGCTTTGGGGGAGAACAAAATCCTGTGTGTGTGTGCAGACACAATGTCATAGGGATGTGGGGGGACAGGGCAGATAGTGGTGTTGATGACAGCGTGTGCTGGAGCAACCCTGGAGGATGGTGGTGTTGGTGAGGGTGTGATGATGGTCTCAGGGATGGCGCTGATGATGATGTTGCAGTGATAGCGTAAAGATCTGCTCCAGGCAGCCACAGGCCTCTCTCCTTCAACTCTGAGGGCTGCGCCTGGCTCCCACCTGGCCATGGCAGCTCCCTCTAGGGACAGGGGGAGATACCCAAACAGCCAGGGACAACACAGACTGATGAGGACAGGCAGAAGGTGGTAGCAGCCCCAGCCAGGAGGTGTCAGAGACATTGACTGAAGCCTATAATGGCATGGAGGAGTTTTCTAGCTGGTAAGTGAGGGCAGAAGGCGCAGGCCTGGAGGTTGAGAGTGAAGTGTCCTCTCAGTGGCAGCACAGCAACGTAGAGGCTGCCCAACCCTGATGGGCATCCCCTCTGCTCCCTGGCCCCCCCCCCCCCGCCCTACCCACTCCTGGGGGTCACAGTACCACCCCTCCCCCCAAATAACCGGAATTGTTTGAAAATACCCAGCAAGAATTTGGCTAAGCAGGTTATACTGCTGAGGGGAAGAAGGTGGGGAAGGTAGTTTGGGGGTGGAGAAGGGTTCAGTGAGACTTCCTGGGAGAAGGTGAGAGGTCCTGACCTCAGGCCAGGGCCAGCACCCTTGTGAGCACTGATCCCGGAGCAGATTACAAGGGAGACTGCAGCCAAATCAGCTTTGAAAAGGAGCTGGTGGAGTTTAACTCCCGGCTCAGTGAGGTCACCTGGAAAAACCCCTCCCCGTATTGGGGGCGGAGTGGGGGTGGAGCTGGGGGCGGGGCCAGGACTCCGCCAAGAAGGACAGCCTGCGGGGTGATTGCATCGGTACATATGGGGTGCATTTGCGTGTGAGTGGGTCTGGGGGTGTGTGTGTGTGTGATGTGTCCATCTCTGTGCCTGCATACACGTGTCTGTGTACCTATTTCATTTCTGTTCCTATGCCCTTCCCTTTTTTCTTCCTCTGCCTGCTCTCCTTTCCTAACCCTCAGCACCCCCTGCTGTGTCACTGTCCTTCATTCATTCACAGCGTGCTTATCATGTGACAGGCACTGTTCTAGGCTCCAAGTGTGAGTGGGAAATGAAGAGACAGAGGTACCCGCTCCCACAGGAGCACAGATCCTTCTGTGATGAGATAGACATTGAACGGATGAATCAGATGGTACCATGGCACAGGGTGACAAGTGCTAGGGAACAAAATAAAGCAAAGGGAGGGAAAAGAGACTGCCGGGCTGGGATGGTGATTTCAAACCGACTGGCATTGAGGGCCACTGAGAAGATAGTGAGCAGAGGCCTGAGGGATAAGAGGCAAGAGATGTAACTCTGGGGAGGGTGTGCTGAGTGGAAGGCACAGCAAGTGCAAAGGCCCTGAGGGAGGGGGAGCACACTTGGGGTGTTCTAGAAACAGCAAGAAGGCCAGTATGACTGGAGTGGAGTGCAGGAGAGGACAGGGTGAAGAGAGGAGTCAGCAAGTCTCCTTGATCATATAGAGCCCTGTGGGCCCTGGAGGGGCCTGGGCTTTGGGTCTGAGCGACGGTAGGTTGGGAAGCCACTGCCAGACTTTGAGCAGGATCTTTTGGGAAGAACTGGGATGGAGGAGACCAGTGAGAAGATGTCACAAGAATCAACTGAGCAGTAATGATGGCATGGTGAGTGGAGAGAGGGCAGAGCAGGGGAGGTGAGAAAGCCCCGTCACAGTTGGATATAATTATTGGATATCCAGGGATTTGATAAGCCGGGAGCTGGAGATATAAACCTAGGCACCCTCAGCATCCCGTGGAGCCACATTGCACCTTTGCTTGGGATTGCTGATTCTTGTGTGTACACCCCCTGAGTTGGCCAAAGGTCTAGCATCCCTCCCAGTGTGTTTAGCCAGGAGAGGCGTGGGAGGGGCTCAGGGTATGGTGGCAGGGGGGTTAAGGGCACCTGAGTATTGGATTTGCATCTTGGTGTAAACTTGGTCCTTCTGTAAAGTGGAGATGACAGCAGCATCTTCTTCCTTGTAGGGTAGCTGTGGGAATTGAATGGGAGGGCTGTATGGAACTTAGATGTGGACATGACCCCTGTTGATATTGTTCATATGAATCCTGAGACATGGCAGGAGCCCAAGGGTTGCTCTGTGGTGTGTGTGCACGTGTTGTCAGGGTGGGAGTGGGAGGTCAGACCTGTGTGGGGAAGGCCTCTCCTGCCCCAGCTGCCCTCCTTCCTGGCAGAGGGGGCTGTGCGGTGGCCAGAGGGAGCCAGGTTGAGCTGGGATCTTACAGGGGTCCTTGAACCACATCGGAGCTGCTCTGGGAAGGCTCCCTGGTGCGTGGAGAGCAGAGAGGGAGGCTCCTTCTGCTGATTTATGGGCTCGTCCTCCTTTTGATCTTCTTGCTTCCCCAGAGAGACTCCCTCCTCCATACCTGGGGGGTGTGGGGGAGGCCTGGCGGGGGCTTCCAGCTGGTCTGGGGCAGCAGGGTTCGGTATCCTTGGGGTGCAGGAAGCCTCCTCTTGTGCATGGTCTTGCTGGCCCCTGGGTCCCTGTCCATGTCACCAGCCTGGCTCCGCAGGCCACAGAGGCTGTGAGACTTTCTGTCCTGTGGGTCGGAGTCTGGGCTCCGGGCTCACACTTACCTCCCTGTTTACACTTCTGTCTCCGTTCTTCTAACATCAGTTCTACTATTTCTCTGTCCTCTTTCTGCTAGACCCACAGGGCTTCTTCCTGCAGCTTCCCTGCCCCATAGCCCGAAGCTCCACTCCAGGGGTTTGAAGCACTTGGGTGACCCAACAATTTCAACTTTTTCTCTGGCTCCAAGGAGTGAAGGGGCCCAACTTTCAGGGAGGGTCTGAGCATGGTCCACAGGGTGGGCAGGTGCAGAGGCAGAGGAAGGCAGGGCCAGCCGGATCTGTGCCACCTCCTACCTGTGTGACCACAGGTGAGCAGGCTGCTGGGGCTGTGGTGGGCCCTACCCAGGTCCTGGAAGAACACCCAAGCCGTGGTGCCCAGGACACCCAGTGTGTCTGTGAGGGAGGCAGCAGCTCTGGGGCAAGGGAGGGCAGCAGACCTTGGGGCTCCCTCTAGCCTGCCCTCCAGCATTTCTAAGACAGAGCAGAGGGCCTGCGAATGTGGTCAGGGAGAGGAGAGGTGGTATTCTCAGCGCTGCTGCGGTAACCCCCAGCAGACCTGGACAGGGCAGGGACAGGTGCCTTCCTTGGGACTGAGTGCCCATTTCTACCTCCTTTGAAGTTCAAGTCCAAGTGTAGGAATGGAGACAGAGGAAATAGAGGCTGAGCCGGGGACCTGCCAGGCCAGGGGCAGCCAGACCCAGAAACCCCAGACTAGGGCCATGTAGCTAAGAAAGGAAGGACTGGGAGGCCTTCACCACTGTCTCTGAGCCCCTCTTGGGCCTGGGCAGGAATAGGAATGACACAGAGCATGAGGGGGAGGCCAGGGTAGCAGGGGCAGGAATGGAGTGAGCGTGGGTGATGAGTGGATGTGTGCACAGGGCACCCCCCCATCTAACCATAGTCTAGGCCTCGTGGCCCAGCACTGCCATCTGACTGGTATCCTGGTCATCTCTTTCACCCTTCCCCTTTCTCCTGCCCAAAGCTTTCTTGCTCCCCAAGGCTTAATATCCACATATTTAAATAAATCAGTCTTTTCCTTCATGGCTTCTGGGGTTTTAACTTGCCGAGGAAGGGCTTCCCTACCCATGATTATGGAGATGTTTCCTTTTAGTGCTTACCCACCTGTTCTCTTTTTCTGTCCCACTGATCTTTTCTCTCCATCTGTCCCACCAGTGGTTATTATATGTATCACCCAAGAAGCTCCTGGAAGACAGGGATTCTTGCCTGTCTAGTCCAACACTGTATCCCCAGCACTTAGAAAGTGTCTAAGTGGGAGGTACCTGGTACAAATATGTTCCATAAGCAACCAGGCAGGTGCCCAGACCCCAGATGGAGAGGGTGTTCAGCAGTAATTACAGAACACCTCGGCCAAGCCTTTTCCCGTGCAGCAAACAGGTAGATCATCTGTCCCCAGCCCCATTTCCTGCTCCCTCTCTGAACATGCCCCCCATCCAAGAGCCTCTGCCTCCTCCCTCCTGGATTTTCTTCTTTCTCCTCCCTCCACAGCCCACTCATCTTCCCCTCCCCCCCAATCTTTCTCCTTTCTAACTAGGACGGATGAAAGGATGTTGGAGGGATCCTTTCAGCAAAGGCTGGTTGGGCACCTGTAATGCTCAGATCTGGGTGCAGGGATGGGGGAGCCAGGTCCCCTGAGAGTGTCACAGAGGGCAGGCGACATCCTCCACTCTCCCTCATCAGTGGGGGACCAGACCAGAGTGAGAATGAGGCCTGCTGTCGGGGATGGTGGCTGGACAGCCTGTCTGAATGGATGCAGTTTTATCCATTGTATGTAATTGGCCCCCAAATTATTGCCCCTGAGCTCACTTACACAGAAGCAGCCATTAATTCCCATCATAATTGCCAGAGAGGAGCAACAGGGCTTCTATTAAGGGATGAGAAAGTTCCTCGAGCTGCTCATCAATAAAATGAGCACATAATTATACATCACAACTCCATAAACTCACTCATCACACTAATAAAATGAAAAAATTCCTGAGGCAGCACCAGGGCTTGTGATTTTGCCAGTTGTTCGGTGGCTGCAGAAATTGAGACCGATAATAGCAATCCTAGGACACATTTTTTAAGCATTTACCTGCCCATGCAAGGAGCAGTGGAAGTGAGGAGGCGAGCCCCCAGGACTCGGGCGCTCAGGTGTGGGTTGCATGGGGGGAAGCACCAGAGCCTGCTCCCAGATGCCTGGCCTCACATCTGGGCATGGGGCGGCAGTGGTGACGACCACAAATCGAAGCTAGAAAAAAGGCCCAGTAACAGTGGTGAGAATGAGAATGGCTGGGTGGCTTTGTGCAAATTACATCACCTCTGTGAGCCTCAATTTCCTCATCTAACAAGTGGGGTTCGGAACCTCTGCCTGATAACACATCTGAGAGTGTGAAGATGCCCTGGAGAGCTCATAACACCATCAGTCTAAGGCACATGATTTTAATGCATTCTGCCTGACTTAGATTGTATGAATGTGGCCTCGCCCTTAGGCCATGGGCACAGAAGTGGGCAATAATTGACATGGCTGTGTGATTTTGCTTTAATAAGAAATGACCTTGAAATCTTCTTGCAGTCAGGTCCAAAGAGTGTCTAGACCAGCGGTTCTCAACCTGTGGGTCATGACCCCTTTTGGGGTCGAACGACCCTTTTGCATGCGTCGCCTAAGACCATCGGAAAACACATATTTTTGAAAAACACATATTTTTGCACACATGAAGTAGCAACGAAAATAATTTTATGGTTGGGGATCACCACAACATAAGGAACTGTATTAAAGGGTAGGAGCATTAGGAAGGCTGAGAACCACTGGTCTAGACCCTTCCTGCTGGGGGCAGCAACCCCCATTGGACTGGTGGACATAAAAAGCCTTCAGACCAGCACCACTGAGTTGCCTTTTAAGCCAGCGCAGGCAGGATCCTTTCTCAAAAAGGACAGCTGAGGACAGAGTTGGGTTAACATCAATGTCAGAACAGAAAATCGGTCCAGGCTTCAGGGAGTGTTCATTCACTCACGCGTTCATGAATTTATTCACTATCACGTATTCACTCATTCACTCAGTGATCCACTTATTCATTCACTCATTCACTCATTCATTCATTCACCCATTCATTCATTCATTCACCCATTCATTTATTCACTTAGGTAAGACCAGCAAAAAACAAAAACATAGACAAATAAACCTGGAAAAAATTGCCTAAGTGTTACAAAGACAACCAACAGGGAGCTGAGGTGGCAAAGAATAGGGTCCCTACTTTGGATGTGGTAGTGAGGGAAGTCTTTCTGAGAAGGTGACAGTTAAGATGAGACCTCCATGAGAAGAATGGAGGGTTGGGAATGCTAGGCAGAGGGAAGAGGATAGACCTGAACTCCAGGGCCTGTGGTGGGAGAAGTGATGAGGCTTGAGAAATGCCGCTGAGGTTTAAGTGGTGGGGATGCATGCGGCTGGGGAGGGATGCTGGGCCAGATCTGCAAGAGAAGAGGCAGCTAAATAGTGGAGGGGGCGGGGTAGAGATGAACCAGACAGCTGTCCCCTTCTTCACACCTGGGGGTCTCCAGAGCCAGCCCCCTTCCTTGAGTCCACCCAGAAACTCTGCCTCAACCCCTGGGATGGCAGACAGGACCCTCCAGCCCGCCCTGGCTCAGGACCCTTGAGTTACATCAATGCCAGCTCCAGGCTGCCATTCCACATTGGCTCAGCGAAGCCAGAACCGTGAAATCCCGTTAGGGCAGCTGGTGGTAAGCACAGCAGTGGAAGGATTTAGACCACGTCGAAACGACTCGTGTGCAAGAGGGTGAGAACTCAGGAACTCCCAGGCAAAGGCACCGTCGGAAAAATTAAAAAAGAAATCCTGCCTCAAACCCACAACCAAAATATTTCATAAGAACCCTCCCCCCCACCCCCTTCTCTTTTTGTCAAGCAAAGGATACACACGGCCTTTCTACTTGTAACCTGGCCAAGAATAATTTGTGGCAGGAAAGTTTGAGCATTTGTCAAAATAAAATAAAAATGTAAAAAAAAAAATTGCGAGTGTTTGAGTGTACATTTGTGTGAAACTAAACAGAGGGAAAGTTATTTAGGTGGTAAAATGTCTCTGCGTTTCCCTCCTGTCCCCTGCGCCCTGACTCGGCAGCCCCCCTCCCCAAGTGTTGAAATCGAGATTGTTCGGGTATTTGTTTAGTTAATCTCCCGCCAGGGCAGAGGGGCTGCAGGCTGGATTTCTTCTTGTTCGCGCAGAGCAGCGGCTGCCAAACAAGTTCCCCCCTCACCTAGCACAGGGCCGGGGACCTGTGCACCTGCTCTTACCCATATGGGGAATGGGGGGGGGGACAGTTGGGGGAGCAAGTTTGCCCTCCCAGAGGATATAGCTTGTCCCCACCTGAGACCTCCAGCCCTTTCAGGGTACCTAATATGAGAATTGCCCCCTTCCAGATTAAAACGCCTTGGAGCTGGCCCACACCCTGGGGTGGTGCTGAGGGCCTGTGGGAGTGCCAGACTCTATGTGGGGTTGATGTAAAGGTTAAGAGAACCAAGGGGAAGAGTCAGTCACCCAGACTGGGTTTGAAGCTGGCTCAGCCATCCGCTGATTGAATGAGCGGCTCAGTTTCTTACCTGCAAAATGGAGTCGGTGATAGTTGCTATCTGTGGCACTGTTGGGAGGACTGGAGACGCTAACAGGAGGAAGGGATTAGAACACTGCCAGGCACACAGTAGCTGCACACTAAACCCACGTGCTCACTCTTGATGGGTTTTCAGCAGCCCGGGAGGTTTGAGAGGATGGCATTTTGCTTCTTTGTGGCTCAATTTCCCTCTCTATAAAATGGGATAATGGCTCTGCCCACCTCATAGTGTTGTTTGTGGAGCTTGAGTTAAACTAGCAAAATTGTTAGACCAGTCCTAGGCATATAGGGAGTGCTCATTAAATATTAGCTATAGGCCAGACACAATGGTTCACTCCTATAATCCCAGCACTTTAGGAGATTGGGGGTGGGGTGGGGAATCACTTGGCGCTAGGTGTTTAAGACCAACCTGGGTAACATAGCGAGAACCTGTCTCTATAAAAAGTTTAAAATTTTCTTTGCTAGGTATGGTGGCGTGCACCTGTAGTCCCAGTTACTACAGAAGGTTCAAGGTTGCAATGAGCTATGATCATACCATTGCACTCTAGCCTGGGTGACAGAAGAGAGACCTTGCTCAAAAACAAAAATAAAAAAACAAACACAAATTTGCTGTAGTATTAACATGCATTTGCTCTACTCTGTCATAAAATTTCATTTTGATTCAACAAAGAAGGAATGAAACTAACGCTCACTGGCAACTTCCATTGGCCAGGCCTTGTACTAGGCACTTTTGCTCGAGTGATCTCACCGTGTGTCCACAAAACTCTTCCTGTAGACCTTATTGGCTTCACTCTGCAGGTGAAGAAACTGAGGCTTAGGTGACCCTGCAGGTTAGTGGCAGATCCGGGTCTAGCAACCTGGCTTTGCTGCTGTGAAGTCAGGAGCTTCTTTTAAAGGCTGAGCGCTGGGTGGCCTGGGTCAGACCAGAAGGGGGTGGATGATGATGGTGGTGGTGATAATGATGATGGCATCTGTGAGTGCTGGGAGGTGGGTGCTGTGTGAAGCACGTTCTATACATTATCATAGCAGGCTGTGCCTACCACTCTGCGAGGTGGGTTTATTATCCCCACTGGACAGATAAGGAAAATGAGGCTGAGAGTGGAGGGAAGAGTGTCCATCAACCCTGAGTGTCCTGGGCAGCATCTGCCTTTGAGTGCCCTGTGCCACCTGCAGAGAGCCCAGCCCTTGGTGCCTGGCACCTGGTGGATGCCCAGCACACAGCTCTTCCTGTTCCCTTTGTTTATCTTGCCCTGGCCCTTGTCCCTAGAGGGTGGGAAGAGGAACACTCTTGAGAGCCTCTCTCTCTACCTGCACTTCACACCTTGACTCCCTCATCAAAACACAGCCTTCCCTGCCTCCCCCAATCTCATGGTGTCTCTTCATGCTCCCTCCCCCCCCATTCCTCCCTTTGGTGACTCCAGGCCAGGAGCTGAGATCTGGTCCCAACACTCCAGGAACTTGGGTAAGCCCCTTCCTCCTTGCAATAGATCAAATGAGAGACAGTGGTATGCACCTCCCCCAGCAGGTGAGAGGACAGGTGAGGTAATGCAGGTGGAAGGCTGAAAACCAGACAGAAATGGGACTTGTTGTTATTTTTATTATTACTACAGCAGATAACTGGTTGGACTGCATTTTTCTCAGTTGCCCCCAGGGCCCTGCAGAAAAAGCTTCAAACTGTGCTGAAAATCGCTGAGGATACACATGGGGAAATCTAGGTTCTACTCCAGCTCCCACCTGACTTGTGGGGCACTTTGGACAAGATCCTGTCCCTGTCTCTCAGCCTCTGTCTCCTGTCTGGATAATGTGGGTGGCTGAGATGTTCTGTTCCTGGCTTTGGAACTTTATAGGGGGCAGCTCTTGCACTCGTTTGCGGGAAAAGGGAGTGGGGAGACCAGAAAGGACAGGTCCCTGGCAGACCCCTGGGTGCTTGCTGGTCTGATCATGGACTCCCCACACCTCTTGCTGCCCCCTTCCTGAAACATTGTAGGGAAGGAGAGTTGGTCCATTCCAGGCCCATTGTCATGGCAAACATCAGCCAGAGGTGGGGGGAGCCTCCTCAGCAGGGGCAGAGGCTGTGCTGGTCCCCAGCGCTGCCAGGGAGAGGAAGCTGGGGAAGGAGGGAAGTGTCTTTCAGGCTGAAGGTGGACGCCTGTGGGGTGGGGAGCCGAGTGTGCACATCGCCACCTAGGCCCTGAAGAGAGCAGTGCAGCCCGCGGGGGCTCCAGGGCCACGTCCTCAGCCTCCTCCTTGGAGTGAAGCACCCACTGTGTGCCCTGCCTGTGCTGGGACCCAGGCAATTCCAATATGACCCACCACCCCTGCCTTCAAGGCGTGCACTGACCTTGGAGTGGGACTACCATGGACACCTGTCCCTGCCTTCTCACCAGCCGACTGTGTGACCTTGGACAATCAACTTAACTTCTCTGAGCTCATTTTCTCTTCTGCTAAAACAGGGACCATTTACTCTCTTGCAGAATTGCTGAGAACCTGAAGAAGGATGTTGCCTGTTACTACCCAGTACGCTGCCTGGGGCATAGTGAATTTTCAATGGCTGGTTGTTCTCTGCCTCTCTTCTCTACAAGTGAAATTATAGAATGCTAGGAGAACACCGAAAACAAAGCAACTCACTGCTTGGAGGAGTCAGAAGGCTTCATGGAAAAGAGAGGGCATTAGAGCAAGGTTTTGAGGTATGTGTAGGAGCCTCTGGCATATCCCTAGGCATATCAAGGCTCTGTGAAGGAAAGAAATATATCTGTGGTGAATGATCCTTGTTTCTCCAAAGCCTGGTATATAACAGAAGTTCAGTAAATATTTACTGGATGGGAGGATAGCTTTCCAGGTGGCAGAACAGTGTGGCCAAGATGTGGAGGCATGCATGATCTGGTGTCACTGGTGGGTGAAGAGTTTAATTCCTCTTCAGGACCCCACGGTGTTTTTCTACTTTGCCTGTGAAAGACCATTATACACATGGGTTCACCTACTGTGTTCCTAAAGACTGTGGGCACCCCAAGAGCAGTCTGCCTGCTCACTCACTGTACGTAGGTCCCAGCCAAGGCCTGGCCTGAGGACAGGGCCCTGGATTTGATGTGCAAACTCAACTTTGGCTAACTGGCAAAGACTTATTTGGAGTGAGGGGTGTGCGTTGAGGGCACTGCCTCCCATTACCCTCTCTCTGCTTCCTGGGGAGCCGGGGGCAAAGTCCAAACACTTGACTCTGACTTATGGGCTCTGTCCATTTCCCTAGCCTGATGCGTTTTTTGTCTGATGATGCTGTGTGCTATGAGAACCCTGGAGCAGGGCAAAGACTGGGGAGGCTGTAGGAGTGGTTGAGGTTTAGGTAGGGTGTCAGGGGGCCTCCCTGAGAAGGTGACACTAAAGCGACTTCTCCTTCTGGCTCTGGGAGCAAAGCCTGCTTCCCCCCTGCTGGTTAGGCTGCCATCCCTGGTGCCCTGGGGCCTTCTAGTACCCCTTCTCTCTGGCTCCAGGCTGCCTGGCCCAGACAATTCCTTTGCTTCCATTTTCTGTTAAATGGGGAGAAAGTACCTGCTTCTAGGTAGCTGTGGGCATCACATCTGTTATCAGTTAAAGACGGCTCAGGATGGCACCTTTATATCATAAGCGCTCCATAACACGGCTGTGTTAGTTATCAGTATTACTGCATTTATCCCATTTTATTTTATTTTATTTTTTTAATAGAGACAGAGTCTCACCTTATGGCCCTTTGGTAGAGTGCCGTGGCATCACACAGCTCACAGCAACCTCCAGCTCCTGGGCTTAAGCGATTCTCTTGCCTCAGCCTCCCGAGTAGCTGGGACTACAGGTGCCCACCAC
>CAUYPK010011259.1:0-16963 GCA_963574355.1 Loris lydekkerianus | reverse complement strand
ACACTTCATGAATTATAATTACTGGGTAAATGTAAAATCATGTGCTGTAAAATCATCAACTACTGCAAAAAATGTATATATATCTGTACCATGGGAACTTAACCTGGGTGCTGATCGGTCTTTTTATATCCAGCTGTGGCTGATGTGAATACTGCCCCCTTGTGATAGTAACAAGTATGTAAAAAAAAACAGAGAAGGTTACTTTAATGAGCTATATTGACTGAACTATGCCATGTATCATCTTTTGTATTATTAAAGCTATTATTACATATTATTTTTATTATCAAATCATCCCATGACAATGGATCATCTAGAGAAGAACATTAAGAAAATAAAATATACTGAGGATTTTTACACTTGATCTTAGCAAAAAGGCCAAGAAGCTATATCAAGGATTTTTTATAGTATGGTTTTACCTCAATAATTATAGCAGGAATTGAGAAACTGCAATGTGTTATTTGTTGTGAAGTTCTATCAACAGAATCTATGAAGCTGAACAAACGAAAATGCCATTTTGAAAGCAAGCATCTGAGCTTTGCTGGCAAAGATACCAACTATTTCAAAAGCAAAGCTGATGGACTCAAGAAAACCAGAGTTGACACTGGTGGCAAGTACCACAAACAAAACCTAGCAGCCATTGAAGCCTCATATTTGGTGGCACTCAGAATTGCCAGAGCTATTAAACCTCATACCATTGCTGAGGATTTACTGTTGCTAGGGGCCAAAGACATTGTTGGGCTCAAGTAATCTCCTTGCTTCAGCTCCCGACTGACTGGGGCCATAGGTGCCTGCCATGACACCGGGCTAATTTTTCTATTTAGTAGAGATGGGGTCTTGCTATTGCTCAAGGTGGTCTTGAGCTCAAAAAATCCGCCCACCTTTGTCTCCTCGAGTGCTGGGATTACAGGTGTGCAGGTGTGAGCCACTACATCTGGCCTAAATATATTATTACATTAAAAAAAAATTCTGGCTCGGCACCCGTAGCACAGTGGTTACAGCGCTGGCCACATACACTGAGGTTGCAGGTTTGACCTCAGCCCAGACCACTTAAGCAACAATGACAACTGCAACAGAAAAATAGCTGGACGTTGTGGCAAGGACCTGTAGTCCCAGCTACTTGGGAAGCTTAGGCAAGAGAATTGCTTAATCCCAAGAGTTGGAGGTTGCTGTGAGCTGTGATGCCACAGTACTCTACCAAAGGTGACATAGTGAGGCTCTGTCTCAAAAAAAATTTTTTTTTCTCAGTTGGAATTTCTAACATCATAAATATCAGTAGCTATGGCACATAAAAAATGCTTTTTAAGGTCTTCCATAATTTTTAAGAGGGTAAGGCATCCCAAGACCAAAAAGTTTGATAATACATAGAATTTCTGGCATCACAAATGCATTTGACATAGACCACTACTGAGTGGAATTTTTGTTAATCAGCTAAGAACATAGCCAAGACTGTAAATTCAACTGATGTCATTTACAGTTCACAGAATTAATGTCTTTTTTTCTACTCAGGTTTTGTAGTTTTAAAATAAGAGATTATGTTATCACAGTCATAGACATTCCCTACTGGGACTTTACACTCTTCAGCCTCACTAAAACAAGCTATTTCAACTCATGGGACTTAAATTCTTTTGTGTGTGTGTGTGTGTGTGTGTGTGTGTGTGTGTGTGTGTGTGTGTTTGCATGTGTATGTGTCACTCCTGTGGCAATCACTTACTGTTTCAAAGCCCTTTTTCTAGTGAATAGCTATTCCAAGTGATTACAAGTACCAATTTAAGCAACTGTTTTCTCATATTTTGCTAAAGGCTGCCAAATTCTCAACCCTTTAAATGAACTGTATTTCATTGTCTTTGTCCCCAAGCAGCCCAGATATTCCGTTCAAGTTTTCTCAACTATCAAAGGGTCTTTGCCAGAATCTACTCTTGGTACCAATTTCTGCATTAGTTATGGCTCTTAATTGGCATCAATAGAAATAGATATTGATTAATTTAAGAAAAACAGTATATTTCAAAAGTTATTTATATCAAAATAAACAGGAATATATTGAAAAACAGGAGTATATTGGGCAGCTCACAGATTTAATGCAAAAATTAGAGCACTGAGATAAAAAAAAAAAACTAGAAAAGATAAAGAGAGCCACAGGTTTAGTGTTCACGCTGGGGCTAAGGTTAGGGCTACAGCTGGGGTCAGGGGTAGGGCAGTGCTAGAGTGATGTTTGGGATATTGCTAAAGTTAGGGCTACAGTGGTGCTAGGATTAGGTTTACTTCTTATGGCTTATATCCAGGGCTGCGAAAGGGTCAGTTTCATAGTTATGCTTTGACTTAAGCTTAGACCAGGTCTTCTGTTACCTTAAGTTCAAAGAGAACCTTAAGTGTAGAGCCCTGGCTATGTCCTTGTGAACGTAGTATGTGCTCTTGATGTCTCACTCATGCTTTCTTTTCCAAGCTAATGCACTCATCTTCCATTAACCTTTCCCGAAAATGACTCCTATCTGAATGGTAATTGGTTCAGCTCTGGAAATTAGGCCATCTACTCTTAGCAGGTGGAAGCCGATGCCTGGCTAATTTTGGCATTCAAAAGTGACACCCTAGACCCGGCACGGTGGCTCACACCTGTATTCCTAGCACACTGGGAGGCTGACACAGGTGGATTGTTTGAGCTTAGGAGTTTGAAACCAGCCTGAACAAGTGCAAGACCAAGCCTCTAAAAAATAGCAGGGCATTGTAACAGGTGCCTGTTGTCTCAGCTACTGTGGAGGCTGAAGCAAGAGAGTCACTTGAGTTCAAGAGTTTGAGGTTGCTATGAACTATGACACCACAGCACTCTACTGACGGTAACAAAGTGAAACTCTGTCTCAAAAAAAAAAGTGATACCCTTATTTCAAAGTGGGGCCAAATCTGGAGTGCAGTTCTGGTTCACAGCTTCCAGTAGCTATTGGCCAAATGAGGTCTTCAGCTAGACATCGTTGCTTAGCTTTTCCCTGTGACCTGTCCTGCTTCGCTCACTCCCTTCCTCCTAAGAGAACTTCCCAGATAAGATGGTGAACAAGAATCCCCTTCTGAGGTTTTACTTCTAGGCAACTCACAGTGAGCAAAAATTTATATATAAGAAAGAAATTCATGTTCTGCCTGCCAAAACTGTCAAACATTCACAATATCTATCTTAATCACAATAGAAAACAGGACACATACTCTCACTGACTACATATCCCACTACTGAAAATGTTTCTCTCTCTCTACTTTCAAAAGGCTCCAGGAGATAGGATCATATCATTTTATTCATTGATTTAGACTTAGGCTAATATAGTGTCTGACACACAGTAGGCCCTCAATATATATTTGTTGAATGAATGGATGGATAATACGTAGGGTTCCTCTGATTCTACTTTTAGATTGCTGTGTATTCCAGAGAGGACTGATTCCAGATTTTTTCTCTCATAGCAATCTGATGTTCTCCATTTATAGACAGGCCATTAGTGCAGTTCAGTGCCCCAATTATTCAACTCTAAATGACCTCTTGTCACACACACACACACTAATTTCTTGGCTTAATCATTTCCCTCCTCTTTATATCTTCATGATTATCTCTGTTCTTTCATTCTCTGAAGATAATTTTTTTTCCTTCATTATAAAAATTTGAAACCAAATTAATAAGAACTGTCTCCAACTAGTGCAAAAATAGACAGCTCAAATGGAGCAAAATTAATAAGCTAGAAACAGATCTTAATACATATTTTAAGAAATTGGACTATAATGAGGGATGCATCACAAATTTCAGAGGAAAGGGAGAATTTCAGTGTGGAGATAAGTGATTAATTATTATGAAGAGTAATCAAATTACATTCTAATTTCCCAATATTCACCAAAATAAATTCCAGAAAAACTGAAATAATAAAAGTAGAAAAATAAGCAAACATCTAATCTCCAAATGAAAAAATTATGTATATATGTATGTATATTTATTTATTTTGAGGCAGTGCCTCATTCTGTTGCCTAGGCTAAAATACAGTGGTGTGTGTGATGGCTCGTTGAAACCTACAACTTGTGGGCTCAAGCAATTCTTAGTCTCCCAAAGTTCTGGGATTACAAGTGTGAGTCACTGGGTCCAGCCAAAAATAATATTTAAAAAATCACAGAATAAATGTTAAATATTTGACACCACCCTATCACACAGGAATTCATCCTCACAAAAAATCATAGATGTTTGCCAAAACCGATTTATGAGAATGCTCACAGTTAACACTATGTAGAAAAGAAAAAGGAAACTACTTTTTTTTTTTTTTTTTTTTTTTTTTTAAATATAGTTTTGGCCAGGGCTAGGTTTAAACCCACCACCTCTGGTATATGGGGCTGGTGAGCCACAAATGTCACCCAGGAAACTAGCTTTTTAAATTCTTTTTCTTTCTTTTTTTGGGGGGGGCGGTGGAGGTAAAAAAATTCAAAATTTATTTTCCAACAGACAGATGGCATCATCAGGTACAGCTACAGGGGTTTCTCCATAGATCATACATTCACAAGGAATCATTAGCTCAAGAGTGAGAAAGCCACTGGTATGTTCTATGTAACAATATTCACTTCACAGTGTGAACAGTAGCTATTATTGTGTTCACTTAAAATTCCATAAGGAAAGGCACAACTGAGTGCAAAAACAAAAACAAGAAAAAGAAAATAAAAGAAAAAAGAAGGGCAGTGCCCGTGGCTTGGTGAGTAGGGCGCCGGCCCCATATACCAAGAGTGGCGAACCCGCCCCCGGCCAAACTGCAACTAAAAAATAGCCGGGCGTTGTGCAGCCGAGGTTGTGGTGGGCGCCTTTAGTCGCAGCTACTCTAGAGGCTGAGGCATAAGCCCAGGAGTTGGAGGTTGCTGTGAGCTGTGTGATGCTACGGCACTCTACCGAGGGTGATAAAGTGAGACGAAGGGAAGGGAAGGGGAGGGGAGAAAAAAAAGGAAGGAAGGAAGGAAGGAGGGAAGGAGGAAGGAGAGAGAGAGAGAGAAAGAAAGAGAGAAAGAAAGAAAGAGAGAAAGGAAGGAAGGAAGGAAGGAAGGAAGGAAGGAAGGAAGAAAGGAAGGAAGGAAGGAAGGAAGGAAGAGAAAGTTCCTAAAGTCAGGTGCAATAACTAAGAAACAAGACTCTGAGTAACAGGTGGCACCCATAGCTCAGAGAGTATGGCGCCACATACACCAAGGCTGGCGGGTTTGAATCTGGCCCAGGCCAGTTAAAGCAACGATGACAACTGCAACAACAACAACAAAAGTAGCTGGGCTTATTTGTTACGTTGTGTAGCCAGGGTTGTGGCGGGCGCCTATAGTCCCAGTTACGTGGGAGGCTGAGGAAAGAGAATTGCTTAAGCCCAGGAGTTTGAGGTTGCTGTGAGCTGTGACTCCACAGCACTCTACCAAGGGTGACAGCTTAAGACACCGTCTCAAAAAAAAAAAAAAAAAAGACTTGGAGTAACAGTTTTAATCCATTTTTTAAGCAACGTTTCATTATTTGTTCAATATTATTACATGTACAAAAGGAGATTACAAGGAGTCATTAAAATCATCTTGAAGGTCCAGCTGTTTCATCAATATCAATACATCAACTCTTAAGTTTAAGACAGAGCCTGGGAATATTTCAGTGGTCATAAAATAGGAAAATAGAGACTATGGCTACAAAAAAGAAAAAAACAAATTAGGTAGATAAATTAAAGCTTTCACATCCAGGTCTTGCCTGTTTCAACTTTGTAGCCTTCCTGAAATACTCAAAGGGTGGGGATAGAGGGGAATAATTATAATTACTTGGTGTAAGTCAAACCAAGGAAATTCAACATAGTAGGTATGTGAGCCTGTGACAGGAAACACACCCTTACACGAGTTTCTTCTCAAGAATGAAAACCCAGTTTTTCATTCAATACATTTCAGTATTTCATTCAATAGGCAGAGGTGATTCCCCACTCAGGTGCCTACCTCTTCTGGTGTTCAGGAAGACATTGGCACTTTCAGGGTTCCAGATGAATTGTATTTAAATAAGCACAACCCACACATTATCTGCGTAAGGACCAAATAAGTCCATTTGAGGGCATAATACTTAAGGTTCTAGGGTTAAAGGAATTTTATAATTCTGCAACCTTAGTATTTTTAAAAAATACATTAAAAAAAAAAAACAAGAAGAAAGAAAGAAAAAAGATAGGGACAGGGTTGGGGGCATTTATAAAACAAGTCCCTAAACAAATGGATGACAGACCTTGTCCATTTACCCACAGTTACCATGAAGGTACACAGGACCCTTCCCCCCAACTTGGGCTAAGTAGTTGTCTTTTTGACCGTGGTTCAGCAAGTTCCAACTGTTCTACCTTGAAACAGGTAACTGTTTTTTGGAAAAAGTCACTCTGGGTTTGTACAAAGTTCTATGTATACAGTTTACCACAAGTAACAAAGCTACTTTGCAAGACCAGCTTCTTTCCAAAAAAAAAAAAAAAGAAATTCAGGAGGCACCTGTGGCTCAAAGAAGCAGGGCACCCCATATGCTGAGGGTGGCGGGTTCAAACCCAGCCCCACCCCAAAACTGCAAAAATAAGTAAATAATTAATTAATTTAATTAAAAAACATTCTAGTCTATATTTGTATTGGTATGAATTTTATTTTGAGTTTTCTTTTTTTTTTTTTTTTTTTTGCGAAGTAAAATAGCATATTTATTGTAAGACTGCCAGAGGTTGTGGTCACAATCGTAGTAAACATCATTTGCATATCTGTAAGAAAAAGAAAACAGGAGGAAGAGATGGGTTCTGTAAGAAAATGAAAAAAGCAGCTTCTAGAGATTTCACTTTGCCTGCATTTCTCCTCCCAAGCCAGTCGCCCTTTAGCTTAGCTGACCAAAATCCTGTTTTCTTTCAGGAAGTAAGGGCACCTGGCTTTTCCACCTTGGCACTAATACCTGATTAGGAAACACCTATCTTGGAAACCAGAGAGTTATTACTGGGAGGGAGAGAATCTCACTGCTCTGGATCACAAAGATCTCATTGGCCTTCATGGCCAGACCACCATTAAGCATGCTGGTGTATGGTTCCACATGACAGGGTCTCTGCTCATGGAAGGGGCCAGGATTTCCTTGGGAAACATTTCTAAGACCCTCTTTCCATCAGTACTAAATAGAGCCATGGTATTCTTGATGGCCAGCTTCCCCCCACAGCTTGCTGAGTTATTGTTCGCCCTATGGGTCATGTAGTGGACCTTCAAATTGCCCTTGGTGGTTAACAATTCGACTGCACATGTTGCATTCAAAAGGTTCTCTCCTGTGTGAGTCCACTCATGAATCTGCAGAGCACTGGTAGATGAGAATCTTCCGATACCTCGTGCAGACAAATTGCTTGGCCTGTAGGCATGGCTGGGTGGCTAACACAGGGGTCATCCTCGGGGACAAGGTTGAGGGGCCCACAAACACTCCAGGACAAGGAGAGAGTGTCTCTCCCTTCCTTCACCAGAGACTGTGTATGGAGGGTGGCCTAATAGTTTGGCCTAGATTTGTAAAAGCAAACTTTACATTTGAATAATCTGCAGATATTTTGCAAAGGTAAAAAGTATGAGAGACATTTGTTTAGGAACACACCTGAATAACCCTTGCAAATGATGAGAAGTTAGATTAGGTCAGTTCTGTAGAGAGAGGTGATTAATAGAGTTTAAGTACTGCACCAGATAACTTGATAGGATCTATAATTTTTACCTGACGACAAGGAAGAAAAAGGGTAAAGTCCTAACTGGGTAGAAGAAATGAGAAGGGGAAGCAGAAAGAGCTATAGGAAGAATCCTAGGGAGGAGGATGGCACCTGTCAGAGGAAGGCCTCAGGGGCTTGCAGGATTTAAATGTGCCATACTCCACTGTGACCATTTAAATGTTTATATATCTATATATACAAATAGATAAATATAAATATATATACACACAAATATGTGTGTATTAACAATATATGCATATGTACACATACTATATATATATGTATGTTACACACATACATTATGCATATACACAGAGGGTGCCAAAAAATGTTAAGAGATGTTATCTGTGTATTACTTTTCAAAGACAAATTGAAGTACTGTGATGGTCAAGTGTATCACGCTATGTTATGCATGTCCATTTTACCTGCAACCCCTATACTTTTAGGTGATGATCGATATTACTTCCAACAAGATCTTTTAAAATGTGTACACATTTTTTTTTTTGGCATGTCCTGTATTTGTTATATATGTGTATATACACATGCATAATATATAATTGTATGTATACATATAACAAATATATGCTCATTTAAATTGTATAATGTACAGATACAATTAATAATTAATAGTACAGTTATATCATTCCAAATTCAAAATGTACAAAATGCATCTTTTATGCCCAGTCCTGCACCTGTCCACATCTCCTCCATGGTAAGCAATTATTGGTTTCATATACATTCTTCAAATCCTGGAACTATTCTTTGTGACTGTAAGCAAATACCTACTTATATTATTTTTCTTGTTTTTTTTCTTCTCCACAAATGGTAGTATACTATGCTCAGTTTTATGCACCTTGCTTCTTCCCCTTAATATCTAATCTTGGAGATATTTTCACCTTCACATACAAAGATAAAATTTGTTAGCAAAAAAATGTGGTTTATACTTTGGACAAGGTGAGCCTTATTTTTCATAAAAGATTTTGCAAATGGCCACCCACAGGCTGGAAAGCAGAGCCCTGTCTAGAAGACAAGAATTCGTGTTTCAAAGGACAGAAAAAAAGAACAAGATTTTATACTGAGCAGGGTGGTTAAATATACATATTCACCAAGCTATAGAAGGATCTATGAATATTTATGAAAAGAGAAATTCTGCACATTTGTAATTGTGCTTTATTTCTTCTATCTGCTCATGGCTGGGAACTCAATTTTAATGTGGGTCTCCTTGGCTGAGAGCAATCTGTTCACTTAGCACAGGGCTTAGGATTTTATTTTTATTAATGGTTCACAAATTCTGCCTGATGTGCTGGCTCACACCTTAATCCTAGCACTCTGGGAGGCTGGGATGGGATGATCCCTTGAGCTCAGGAATTTGAGACCAGCCTTAGCAGGAGTGAGACCCCCATCTCTACTAAATAGAAAAATTAGCCCTGTGTCATGGCAAGCACCTGTAGTCCCAGCTACTCGGTAGGCTAGGGCAGGAGAATTGCTTGACTACTGGAGCCTGAGGTTGCTGTGAGCAAGGCTGATGCAATAGCTCTGTAGCTTGGGCAACAGAGTGAGCCTCTTTCTCCAAAAAAAAAAAAAAAAAAAAAAATTACAAATTAATTTCTAAATCAGTCTCCTAAAGATGGACAATCAAGTTATAACTGATTTGTTTTTATTACAAACAAGATACAAAGAATACTCTTGTGCATAGGTCATTTTGCAAATGTAAGGATATATCTGTTGGATACATTCCTAAAAGTGGAATTGCTGGATCAATGGAGATGTGGGTGTCATTTTCACAGATATTGCCAAATTTCTCTCCTATCAGCAATGAATAAGCAATACCTGCTTTCTAACACCCTTCCCACCACCAAGGCTAATACTCAGTTTTCTTTTCTTGTCTGTGCTATAACCTCTCTCTGTTATTGCCACGTCTTCAGTAAAAGTCTGTACTACATAGTACCATGACTTTGGGAAGTGAAAGAGGAGGAAGAAAGCACTGTTAAAAGTACAGTTGAAGAGGATCGTAACATACCACTACAAAACATGCCACTTTGACATATCAACTATTTTGAACTGAAGGCAATTGAAAAACAGCAGATTTCAGGGTTAGGCTTGGTTAACAGTTGGATGGGAGAAGCAGGAGACACAGGAGTGGTCTCTAATCTCTTTCTCCTATCTAAAAAGTAGGGTATAAATTTCCTATGAGAAGGGTAACCTCCCTGTACTAGGAAGAAAACATTCTGGTCATTGGAGGTGGGGAGTTGACATCAACTTGAAACTGTAAAAACCTTACTAAGACAATGCTTATCTCCCATTTGCTTTCCTATGTATTTCCTAGTCACTCTCTTACTATTTACCACCTCCTAGCCCAAATCTCTTTTCTATTGTCCTTTTCCATTTCTACAATTTATTGCTTTTTGTTAAAATGTATATATGTCCCTAGATCTAGTCATGTATTTGGATCTTCGTTTCTTTTTTATGAAAGTTTCCATGTGAACATAAAAAAAAATTGAAAAGTAAACATTGAATAAAACTCTCTTTTGTCAGTTTAATTCAAGGTCCTAATCACAGACGTTAGAGGAAAATTTCTCCCCTTCTACATTTTTAAGTATACGAGGGTAAGTAGGATCAGCTGTGAATAAGATATGCTGTAGATAAGATGATAAGCAAGGACAAAGGCTTAAGGAACATGCTATGAGAACAGACAAAAAAATATGGTTTCTCTGAAAATCCAGCCTACCTTGGAGTTGCCACAGTATGTGCAAAGGACGCTAGACAGTCATTAATCTTGTTATTAAAGGAAAAGATGTCTTCGAATATCACAAAATTTAAGGGCTCTTAGATCACTAATATTATATCTGTGAAAATCTCATCCAAAAGAGAGTAGTGTCTGGCTCTTCCAGTGTGTATTCACTGGAAGGTGCTGTATGATCATGCTCCTTCCACCAGAGTAAGGAACCACATTTAGTTCTGAGGCTTCCAGACTTAGTTCTGTTTCCAAGAGAATCCATTCTCTGAGAGTTAAGACCCCATGACATCACAGTCAGCTTTTGTGCCTAGTTCTATGGTGGGAATTTACAGTCTGTAGAGTACCATGGAAACTATTTCCTGTCTTCTGAATTTATGCCCCAAGCTAGTAGATTTTTCTCCCCTTCTAATTCATTCATTTATGTTTTTATTTTTAGTAATGCTTTCCTTTATTTCTATGATGATCATGTTGTTATTTTTCTAAGCTTCCTGTCCTTGAATTAAACCCAACAAGTAACTGGCAAATCCATAATCATAATGAACAACTTCAAAGCACCTTTCTCAGGAACTGGCAAAGCAAGTAGGACAGAGCAACATAAAAAGATAGTTTAGAAGTTTTGAACATGTCAGTTAATAAGCTCAAAAATAGGCATATGAAATTTTGAACCCAATAAATAAGAAATATACCTTCTTTTTAAACTCCTGTGGAACATTCACAAATATTAGTCATTCATTACACCACAAAGACAATTTCAATTAATTCTCAAATCCAAATGACATTTGAGTCAACCATAAAATTTACCCAACTGTCAACTAAAAACTACAACTTTTATATATCTCGTAGATTCAAAATAAAATGCAAATTAATGATGCCATACCTTTTTATATCTTTAGAGATAGTATAATTTCTGAAGTTTAAAAAATCTGCCTTGTGCAGTTTTTGCTTCCTTTATTAGTTTGCTTATTTTATTTTATTATTATTATTTTAATAAAGATGGTTTTGCTTTATTTTATTTTATTTTATTTTTGTGCAGTTGTTGGCCAGGGCTGGGTTTGAATCTGCCTCCTTCGGCATATGGGGCTGGTGCCCTACTTATTTTATTTTTTTAAGAGATGTGCTCTCGCTGTGTTGCAGAGGTTAGTTGCAGTTGGTTTTCTTATTTTAATCTTTTTCATGTTAATGTTTTCTCACATACCTTGATATTACTGATTATGTGTTCATTTGCAAAAGTAAAGCACCAAAGGGCTGACTCAGTGGGTTTTTGGGTTTTTTTGCACGTTTTGAGGGTTTATTGGTGAAGTCCATTTTACGTTCTGGGAGTGTGGTAATTTTTTAGAAAATGACATCTAGAAGCACAGTTTCTTTTTATAAAGAAATTTTTCTTCTTGACATTCTTCCTGTGTGAATCTTTTCCCAAGAAATAATATTCCAATCTTTAGATGGGAGATTAGAAGACTAGCTCTATTATTCTTTGCAGAAAAGAGGACTAAGGAAAGGCTTTATGATTCAGAAGGCAGATTTTCCTTCTCCATTGCCCCAGGCCTTTTGTTCATGATGTTTAGTAAGTATTTCAATGTTTCATCTTGAAGGCAAAAGCCACTGTATGGAAGATGTTGTCCTCTGTGTGCTAAGTGGTAAAGTCTATGGGTAGTGGAGATACCCATTATCAAGAAAAACATTAAATGCCTCAGGACTCATGTTAGTAGCTGAGTCAGGGTTGAGTCTGCTACGGATTGTCTTCTTATCTGAAGCCAAGCGCTTTCTGTGTACCAAAAATGCCTCAGAGTTTCCATCTGATGATGGTTTACTTCCTTGTTTTCACTTGTTTTTAAATGTCCTTACAATTTCAATCTCAATTCAGTCATTTCAGTGAGGTTTTGGAAGACCTTGTAGTAAATTCATGGGTCAGTTCTTCTTCATTTTGAATCTTAAGCCCAAATTATTTTGTTAGGACAATTATAACTTTTCCTGAGTGTCTTGTTGTTCCTTCCTAAGTGAAAGTGAAATGTCTTTCTTAAGGGCCACCCTGAGCATCTTTGAAGTCTTTTCTCCCCAGGATCCAAGAGAATTTTCTTAATTTGTTTTCCCTTTCCCTCAAAAAATTTTTGGGTTGACTGTACATGCATTATTATTATTCATGTATACTTCTTTGTCCAAAGAAAATAATGATGGAGTTGGGGCATAACATTAACAGGTTCATTTATTGCCTGGAAACACCCAAAGAACCTAGGCTAAGAAGATTCAGGATCTGATATTGTTTCCGACATTAACTCTCAGGTTATTTATCAAACTCAGAATAAAGTAAATAATTTCATTAACTTTTATGACTTCGTTAATTCCAGAGTAGGGCATGAGGAAAATTTTCCACACCAAAGCTGTTAAGTACACAGAACTGACAATAATGGATACTGTAAGATTTTTGAGACAGGAAGGATCAGGATTAAAAGAATAGATGCGATTTCCCTCAGAACAGCTCCTCTTTCTAGGTAAAGGTTAGTAAAATGCGTTCTTCAACAAGCAACATTGGCATTACCTAGTAACTTGATAGAAATGCACAATTTCAGGCCTCATCTAGATCCACAGAATCAGAAGTTCTCTGGGTGGGGTCAGAAATCTGTGGCTTAGCAGGCGCTCCAGGTGATTCTTATGTTCAAGTCTGAAAACAATCCCGCTAACCAGAAAGGGAGGAAGCTGAAGCGTGGAGCTGGTTCTAAAGTGCCTGGTAGTTGGAATTTGCGGGCCTGGAGCTTTGAAAGTCAAGGCCAATCAGCTAGAGGTCAGAGGATCGGTTTTGTTTACTCGATTACAATAAGGAAGATAGTTTACAGCCTTCTCTTCTCTGGAGTGAGGAATCCGAGACACCTCGTCAACCTGAGCTACTGGAGAACGCCAGAAAGGAAAGAATGTAAGGAAACATAAGAGGACAGTGGGAGCGGGAAAAGAAGAAATGATGATGGCCAACGGCTTTACAGTCCGCAGTTCTGCACAGGCAGGTCCCCTCTTTTAGTCAATTACCCCTAGCACCCATTTAGGATGGAAGGACTGCCCGTCACAGCCTCCCAATTCCGGGCCTAGCCAATAAGAACTGAAATTCTCAGCTAATCAGCGCCCTGGATTTCTTCCGGCGTTCAGCGCGCTTCCATGGAGACGGAATGGGCTAATCCGAGCACAGAAGGTCTGTTGTGAATCCCGCCTCGCTCCAGGACTTCCCGCCCCGGTCGCCTGCGGGTGTGCTGGTCCGGAGGCAGGTTGTGATACCCTTAGGGCGGAGGAAACGGCCCTCGCAGCCTCTCACTTCCGGGCCCCCGCCGGAACGGCAGCTCCTCAGTTAGTTAGCGCTTTGCGCTCCTTCCGGCGTTCTGCGTGCAGCCCTGGAGACGGGATGGGCGAATCCAAACACGGAGGGGTGTGAGATCCCCCTAGGCGGAAGCTAGATTCGAGCGTCCCGCTCTGTTTCATTGCTTTCCCCCCCGTGTGTGGGCCTGTGGACCTATTCCGAGGCGGAGGCTGCGAAGCGCGCACCGGCGGGAGTGGTCAAGTGGACTAGCTGTTTCTCCAGACCAAGCTATCAGGTGTGTGACGGTGGCGGTTTTAGCAGACACAAGTCGGGGTTCGTGTGTCCCTCAGCAGATACGGAAGAGAGCGCAGGCTTGGGGGGCCTTCGCTCCTTATGTCCATGAACTTAGTGCTTTTTGTGAGCCCTGCTTTGCGCTAGCATTAAACTAAAATCCGTACGGTTTTGTCTGGGCACACAGGACATCTCTTCCAGGACCTAATTGCCAGGGCATACGGCGGTGATTGGGCTGCTCATGTTCCTTGGCTTGGGAGATGCGCTTTATGGACGCCACTTCTTAAAACCCAGAGCGAGCTGCATGTTGACCGTCCCGGAGCGCTTCCTGGGCTCCCAGCCAGTTTAGCCGCGGACGGAGGGAGGTAGTGGAAGCAGCCAGGTCGCTGGCGGCGTGCTGTCTGGGGAACGGGCATTGGGTGATACGTACCTACTTTGAGCCTGCAGTTAAGCGAGAAGAAGGACCTGTAGAATGCTTAGCATAGTGCCTGCAGCCCTGTATATTCCAGGGAAAAGTTGATTTCTTGGCCGTTCACAAAGTTAAGTGTGCATCAGAGACACCAGAGTGTATGCATTAACAAGTTTCTGGGTCCTACCTCCGGCGTTTCTGATTCTGGAGATCTGGGGCAGGGGTGAGAATTTGCATTTCTCTTCTCCCAGGTGCTGCTGATGTTGCTGTAGCCTGTGATCTTGACATAGGTGGGAATTTTTGAGGGGAGGGAGAGTTCCAGTCTTGACCCGTACACTCGCATCACCTGGTCGGTATCAGTTAGTTGAATGCAGGGCATGTCCCCTGTGATTTAAAGGCTTCATTTGAACTAGTGTGATTTGCTCTGCTTTCTGACTTTTCGGGCGCTTCTTAGGTTAAAAGAGACTCTAGCGGTGCACCATGTTTTTCGAAAACGAGGAAGACTACACTATGGTTTCTGGGAAAGGACTCTTGCATGAGAAAACTATTTTTTAAAGTTAGGAAGTGATGACTATGAAGGTCAGGAGAGTGGTTACTGAGGGGATGAGAAGGGATTGGAATGAGATAGACTCATCCAGGGGCCCGCAAGGTGACATTTCCTCACGTGGGTGGTGAGTACCTGTGTCTTTTTTTTTTTTTTTTAAAGACTTGGTCTTCACTTTGTAGCCCTTTGTAGAGTGCGTTGGCGTCAAAGCTCACAGCAACCTCAAACTCTTTGGGCTTAAGCAAATTCTCTTCCCACAGCCTCCCGAGTATCTGGGAATACAGGCGCCCTATACAACGCCTGGCTTTTATTTTTTTTTTATTTTTTTTAAAAGAGAGGATTTCTCATTCTGGCTCTGGCTGGTCTCCAACTCGTGAGCTCAAGCTGTTAGGCATAGTGGGCCTAGGCCAGTGGTTCTCAACCTTCCTAATGCTTTGATACAGTTCCTCATGTTGTGGTGACCCCCAACCATAAAATTATTTTCGTTTTTTCTTCATATCTGTCATTTTGCTACTGCTATGAATCGTAATGTAAATATTTGATATGCAGGATGTATTTAGGTGACCTCTGTGAAAGGGTCGTTTGACCCACGGGTTGAGAACTGCTGGCCTCGGCTAATACAGAAAGGTGTCAGGTCTAGGCTATAATGGAAAGATACCTGTTAATTCCTGGCAAATTTCTGGACTGCAAGCTTTCCAAAAAAAAAAGAAAAAAAACATACAAAAAAACAAAACAAAACTATAGTTCACTCCCAAGATAGAGAAAAAGTACTAATTACTTTCTTGCTTCTAGTTCACTCCAAGTTTCTTGCTTGGCCAACTCCCTGGGAAACAGACTGGGAGGTAACAACTGTTCCCAGACTTTTAAACAATACTAGGTGGGGAAAATACTGAAACTAAGATGTATGGGGGGAAAGTACTGAAACTAAGATGTATGACATATGACTAACTGCAAAATTCTGCTTCTGTAAAATGCTTGCTTGCTACCCTACCTGGATACACCTGGGCAGCCTGCGTGCCAACCAGGATGCAGACCAAGCCTTAAAAACCAAACCCCTTAAGCACTTGGGGCTGCTCTCCGAAACCCCAGGTTGGGATACTCAGGCAGTTGCCGGCTGGCTCATCATAAAAGGACTCCTCTTTAAATATTAACTTGTTTGGCAGTATGGTCTTTGTGGAACTCCTGGGCATAATAAAGCTATCCACCCACCTCGGCCTCCCAGAGTGCTGGGATTATAGGCATGAGCCACCTCACCCGGCATACATTTGTCTTTTTTATAATAGTTTATTAAACTATTTTATGGGATTTTGTGTTTTATGATTAAAAGGTAACATGTTTACATGCATGTTTGGAAGACTTTAATGGGGAACGTTGTGGAATGAGAGAAAATCTTAAAGTCGTGGATGGAATTTCAGAATTGAAAGATAACATCCTCTAACTTTTTTTTTTTTTTTTTTTGAGACAGGATTTCATTTTTTTTTTTTTTTTTTTCAAGTAACCAAATAATATTTTTGTTATTGGTTTAAATGTATATATTTCATTATTGGCTTAAATGTGTATATTTTCTGTTCTTTCTCACCATAACATATTTTTAATTTTTTATTTATTTTTTATTTTTTTAAAATTTTTATTGTTAAATCATAGCTGTGTACATTAGTGCAATCGCCTGTACCCATTCTAACATGCACCATAGATGTGGCCCCATCCATTACCCTCCCTCCACCAAAACCTCCCCACTCCCTTCCCATTCCTTGGCCCTTTCCCCATAGTCTTGTGCTATAATTGGGTTATAACCTTCATGTGAAAGCTGTAATTTAGCTTCATAGTAGGGCTGAATACATTGGATACTTTTTCTTCCATTCCTGAGATACTTTGCTAAGAAGAATATGTTCCAGCTCCGTCCATGTAAACATGAAAGAGGTAAAGTCTCCATCTTTCTTTAAGGCTGCATAGTATTCCATGGTGTACATGTACCACAATTTGCTAGTCCATTAGTGGGTCGATGGGCACTTGGGCT
>CAUYPK010011256.1:0-55558 GCA_963574355.1 Loris lydekkerianus | reverse complement strand
CAGTGACAGTCACGTGGAGACCAAGCTGAACGGTCCCGAAGGTCAGAGCAGGAGCTGAATTTCACCCACGGGTAACAGAAGGTCACCATCATCTTGAGCAGAAACCAGCATGATCAAGATTTGCACTGAGAAGTTCCTCTCGGGCTGTTTTGTTAGAAAGGACTAGAGAGTAAGGGAGGGTGGGCTGGGGCCATGCTGGAGACTGTTATGCCAACAGAGTGCAGCAAGGAGGGAAAGGGCTAGAGAAAAATTCATTAGTAGAAGGCTATGTTGACTAGTGGGATGAAAATGTGTCAAATAGTCTATGAAGGTAGTGTATGATGCCTCATGATCATATTAATGTATGCAGCTATAATTTAATAATAACAAAAAAAAAACAACAAAAAAAGAAACTTTCTAATGTCATAGAAGTCTTTCATATTTTGATTGTAGTGACGGTTACATGACTGTGTAAATTTGTCAAGCTCATCAAAATGTACATAAGAGCATTTTAGTATATGCAGATTTTGTCCCAATAAGGTTGATTTAAAAAGGCCAATTGCTATCCTTCAGGTATACAGTAGTAATAAAATGATATTAATGGTTAATATTTATTTGGGTCAGGTGCTTTGCGAGCCAGTGTTCATTTAAGTTTGCAGCTATCTTTGAAGTAATAGTGGTATTATCGCCACATTACATAAAAAGAAAAACTAAGCCTTAGAGAGATTTAATACTTCTCTCAAGGTCATGCAACAACTGTTTTCAGATGTGGATTTTAAATCAGATCTTTCAGACCCTCATTAGATAGAAGGCTGAACCATATAACCTTGCAAGTTCCTCCTAATTTGAGATTCTAGGAATGTTCGAAAACATCAATTATCTGATGTTTGACCAGCAGATGATCATCATGTAGTCTACTGCCTAATTGGAACATACTTTAGGTTGATTGGGGAGTAGCACCACTACTGGATAGCTGAAATGACCATTTGGATATCTCTGATAGAGCATCTGAAACATCATTGGGAGGAAGTGAATGCCAACTCTCAGGTTGAAAAATAAAATAAAATGCATAGAACTGGTGTGATGTTAATATACTGGTATCCATGTCATACAAATGTATTTCAATTGTTATTTCCAGATAGTAATTTCTTGGATTTTTCATGATCTCAAGTGTTTATTAGGTTAGAACGTCAAATTGACAAGTGGTTAAGAAGATTGCCTGGCGGATGCATCAAGCCAATCAAGACAGTAAATGTGGATCGACCCAGAGAATAAGAACTAGTTTGCAGCACCACCAACCGTGTATGGAGTGCTCCTTTCTCTTCTCACACATGCCAGCATCTATCGCTTTGGGACTGTATGATGTGAGCCATTCTCATTGGGATTAGGTGATATCTCAATGTGGTTTTAATTTGCAATTCCCAGATGATTAGAGATGTTGAGCATTTTTCACGTGCTTGTGGCCATTAGTCTATCTTTGTTATAACATTTTCTGTTTGCATCTCTTGCCCATCTTTTAATAGGGCTGTTTGATTCTTTCTTATTGATTTGCTTGAGTTCTTTGTAAATTTTGGTTACCGGTCCTTTATCAAATGTGTAGCATGAAAATACCTTCTCCCATTCTGTAGGTTGTCCACTTGCTTGGTTGACTGTGTCCTTGTCATGCCTTACACTTAAATCTTTTATCCATCTTGAATTAATTTTTGCATAAGATGAGAAGGAGGGGTCCTGATTCATTCCTCTTCATGGGGATATCCAGTTTTTCCCAGCACCATTTATTAAATAAGGCTTCCTTTACCAAGTTTATATTTTTGTCTGCTTTGTTGAAGATAGTTGTGGGTAGATTTTCTTTTTCCTGGGTCCTCTATTCTGTTTCATTCTGTACAAATGAAATTCTAGCACATGGAAAACTAATATATAATGACATTCCAGATTTGTGGAAAGCAGACTGGAGGTTGTCTGGGGCTAAGGCTGGAATGGATTGACTTTAAAAGGTGAAGAAGAAACTTTCTAATGTCATAGAAGTTTTTCGTATTTTGATTGTAGTGACAGTTACATGACTGTGTAAATTTGTCAAGCTCATCAAAATGTACATAAGAGCATTTTAGTATATGCAGATTTTGTCCCAATAAGGTTGATTTAAAAAGGCACCATGTTGTTTTTGTTACTGTAGCTTTGGACTATAATTTGAAGTCAGGTAATATGATGCCTCTGGATTTGTTCTTTTTGCTTAAGATTGCTTTGGCTATTCAGGCTTTCTTTTGGTTCCACATAAAGCATAGAATTATTTTTTCTTTGCTTTAATTCACATTGTTTTATATATTTTTTTAAATTTTAGATTAATATATGGGTGCAATTATATTGTATTGTTTGTATTTGTTAGATAAAGTCCAAGTTGTAGGTGAACCTTTCTAGGTCTATACAATATGACATTGGTATTTTAATGGGCATTATGTTGGAATCTGTAAATCACTTTGGGAAGTATGAACATTTTAACAATGTTAATGCTACCATCTATGAACGTGGGCTGCTTTTCCATTTATATGTGTCATCCATGATTTCTTTCACAAATGTTTTATAGTTTTCCATGTAGAGATCTTTCACCTCCTTAGTTAGGTATAACCTTAGATATTTTATTTATTTATTTTTTTTTTTTGCAGCTATTACAAATGCTATTGAGTCCCTGATTTGACTCTCAGCTTAATTACTACTAGTCTATAGAAATGGTATTGATTTTTGTTCATTGATTTTGTAACCTGAGACTTTGCTAAATTTACTTACCAATGCCAGAGGTCATTTGGTAGAGTTTTTGGTGTTTTCTAGATACATGATCATATGGTCAGTGAACAAGGATAATTTGACCTACTCTTTCCCGATTTGGATCTACCATTATTTCTTCTATGTGCCTGATTACTCTGGCTAAGACTTCAAGGACTATGTTGAATAGATGTAATGACTGTGGGGACACTTGTCTTGTTCTAGTTCTTAGGCAGAATACTTCCAATTTTTCCTCATTTGTATGGTATTGACTGTGAGTTTGTTGTAAGTGATTTTTATGATTTTGAGGTATGTTTATGCTGTACCTAGTTTGTTAAGGGTTTTTGTCATGAAATTGTGCTGGATTTTATTGAATCCTTTTTCTGCATCTATTGAGATTATTATATGATCTTTGTATTTGTTTCTATTCACTTTTATTGATTTGTATATGTTAAACCATCCTTGTATCCTTTGGATGGATCCCACTTGATTATGATGAATTATCTTTTTGATGTATTGTTGAATTCAGTTTGCTAGTATTTGGTTGAGAATTTTTGCATCTATTCTCAGAAGGGATATTAATCTGTAGTAGTTTTTTTGTTGTCATGTCTTTTTACGGTTTTGGTACCAAGATGATACTTGAGATGATACTCATACATGGTTTTCATTTTATTTAGTTCTGCTCTGAGTTTTGTGATTTATTTTCTTCTGATGGCTTTGGGTTTGGTTTATTCTTTTTTTTTTCCTAGTTGCTTGAGAAGTGACATTATGTTGTTAACTTGTGATGCTTCTCTTTTTTCGATGTAGGCATTTAAATCCATGAATCTTTCCCCTATGACTACTTTTACTATATCTTGTGGATTTTTAAAACTATATTCATTTTGTCATTCAGTTGGAGGAATCTTTGGATTTCCATTTTAATTTCATCATTGACTCATGGAACATTCAGCAGCAAGTTGTTTAATTTCCATGACTTTGTGTGAATTTAAGCGTTTCTTTTAAAGTTGATTTCTAGGTTTCTTCCACTATGATCTGAGAAAGGTACAAGGTATGATTTCAATTTTTTTGAACATGCTAAGACTTATTTTATGGCCTAAGATCAATCTTGGAAAATGTCCCATATCAAGTACTGAAGAGAAAAATATATATATTTGGTAGTTTATGGTAGAAAGTTCTGTAAATGTGTATTTGGTCTATTTGTTCTAGAGTTTCCCTTAATTCCCATTTCTTTATTGATTTTCTATTTTAATGATCTGTTCGATTCTTATGATGCTATTTATTTCTTTCCTTAGTTCTAGTGGAATTTGCTTTGTAAATCTGGTAGCGTCTGTGTTAGGCACATATATATTAAGGATTGTTATGTCTTTTTATTGAATTACTCCCTTTATCATTATAAAATGACTGTTTTGTCTTGTTTTACAATTATTGATTTAAAGTCCGTTTCATCAGATAGTAGAATCACTACACCTGCTCACTTCCATTTGTAAGGAATATTTTTTTCTGTAATGTAGGTGCATTTCTTGGAGACAGCGTATGTTTGAGTGGAGGTTTTATATCCATTTAGCCAGTCTGTCTTTTAAGTGGGGCATTCAAACTATTTAAATTTAATGTTAGTATTGATATGTGGGACACTCTTCTGTTCATCATTTTGGATGATACCTTATTGTTTTGTTTTCTCTCTTTGCTGTTGCTTTATTAGAGCTGTGAGCTTTACATTTCGGGGAGTTTATATCATGAGTGTATTTCAATCTCATTTAAATCTCTTCTCTTACCTCAAGATGGATAAACTTGGTCTCCTCTGTTGGGAACTCTCCTATTGTTCACCTGTGTTGAGAATCTCCTACTGAGTGCCAATAGGAAGAATTTCTTGGATGGTGCACTTTGTACTACTCTAGAAAATTGACCTTGCCTGAGATGGGCTGATGTACTGTGAGCATTTAACATTCTTCTTCTTCTGCACCTCAGATGAATGTAAAAAATGAAAAAAACTTGTTAAAGAGATACATTATATAAGAAAAGATGTAACATTACTTAAAGAAACGAAAGCCTGGGGATTCTCCCCTCTGTACCTTCCTCATATGTGCTCTCATCTTCCCTGTGTACCTCCAAACTGTGGGGCAGGTTACCTCTCTTCTTTCTCCTTTACTTTAGGTTCCTCCTTTCACTTCTCTTTTGATTCACAATGCTCTCTTTCTGACCAATCTCAAGGTGGATTTTCACTGGCCACTTTCAGTCCTGTCTGTGAGAGCAGCATGTGCAGAGTACTTCTAATCTGTCACCTGTTCATGACTCCTGGATTTTTTTTTCTTTGTTTTTTTTCATGTCAAGCTCAGATGGACTCCACATGTCTCTCTTTCCTGGACCACTGTGGAGGAGTAGCAGCTGGCCACTTGGTCAACTGAGTCTAGGAGTGAAAGAGTCCTTTACTTCTTTACTCAGAGGTTGACATACTTACCTTGTCTTCTTATTCTCGTTGCCCCTCCCTGCATTTGCTGGTGCTTAAGGAAAAGAACAATGCCTTGATCACACCTGGAGGTCAAACTGTAGGTCCTCTGAGAGCTTAAGAATTTGGCTTTCAGCATTTCTAAACTTTCATTGCATTTAAGGTTCTATTTTGAATAATATTAATAGTATTAGTAATCTTTTTATAATCTGGATAGAGTCAGGAAAATATATTCAAATGGAGACTCATTCTCTGATGAAAGGGGTATGTTCTGTGATACATTTCACTCACATATCTGCTGCAACATTCTCACTGATCACAATGGTTCATGAATGTCAAGCATGCTAAATGAAGAGGCCTGAACTGCATGTGGTACCCATCCTCACTGATCAAAATGATCAGTGCTTTCTTCTATGTAAGAAGAATCTGTAGGCCAGGTATTATTGAACTTTATATTACATGAACCAATTATATCATCTGTTGTATTATTTGAGTTAGGCTTTTGTAGAATTAATTTTGACAATAAATGTACAATGTATCTAAAAAATAGTGGATAGACTCAGGTTCACAGGGATGAATAATTCTCTGAAACTTGAGAAAGTACAGAACCAATTTGTCAGGTATACAGCAAATACTGGTATGCCATTTGGTACATTTCTGAATTTAAAAAAATTATGCTATCTATTTCAAGGAACCAATGAACCAGTTCAAACTTTCTTTGGTATTGCTTAGTATCAAAGATCTCCATTTGAGTAGAAAAATGGCAAGTTGATTTTTATTTAGTTTTATTTGTAAGAGTTCAAACTTACTTTTCTACTCTCTCCCCTCTTCTCCCCTGAGTCCTGCCTTAAAGATTTATTATCAAGAGTCTAGAACTCCTAGAGTCCTTACTGAACAGGTCTAAGTGAGATAGGATCCTGAGAAGAATCTCTCAAGAGCCTCAGAAAACTCCTAGCCTGCAGCCCAAAGAATACGGCCTATCTCATTTACAGCAAAAGATATTAACCCAACCTTTCTCATAGCTGAGTAGTATTCCATGACATGCATTTTATTAATCTACTCTTGAGTTGATGGGCACTTGGGTTGATTTCACATCTTCACAATTGTGAATTGTAATATGATAAACATTTGAGTGCATGTGTCTGTTTGATAAAATTATTAGGTTTGATGGAGGGTGAATATGTGGCAAGGAAGAGGCTAAGGGTGGAGACCAGCAACCACATTGTAGCTAACCAATCATCTGCAAAGAGCAATGTTGAGTCTTCAGAAGAAATCAAAACTGGGACTCTCCAACCTTCACTCTTAGAAGCTCTCTTTCTTATGGAAGAAGTCAACAACTGACTTGTAAAGTAAAACTGTTCAGAATGTATTCAGTAGAACAATAACAATATCTTTTAACAGAACTATAACAATAACCAGCATGTCCAAAGTGCTTATTATGTGTCACACAGTGCTCTATGCACTTCATAGAATTTTCTTAAATTCTCATAATTGATCGATGATTTGTTAGATGCAGAGCTGGGCTCATGTGTGCAATCACTCTGCAGTATTGTTCCCAAGAACCTCGTTCTTCGTTGACATGGGAGTGAAGCAGGACAGACACCTTCCAACAGAAAGAGAAGTGGGCGGTAGAGTAAATCTTAAAAGACGAGGATACTTCACACACATAAGGATGGACGAGAGAACACTTCTCCCATGCCGCTCCCAAGCAGCTCATCCTCCCCGCCACTGATTAGGAAAACCATGAGCAGGGTTGTAATTTGATGTGCCTATAATTAAAACATACACACACACACACACACACACACAAAGTAGAGCTGGGACTAGAATTCAAATATTTTGTCTTTTCTTCAAGCTTTTCTTTTCTGTCCATGATTTCTCATGTGAGTAATAAGTCAAAATTTTTGACCCCCTTGGAAACCATCTGTACTATTGGTACTTTCACATATCTTTAGAATAAATTTTTGAAATGTAAATAGAAAGATTACAGAAGAAAAATTGATCTCATTACTTTCAATGGAAAAATAGGTGTACATATTATTATTTAAAATGTATTTCTACACTTTACAGCAGAAAGATACTATTTGTTGCTATCTCACTCGGAAGCATCTCTCCATGTGTGGTCACACTTGAGAAAGCTGCCCAGAGCTTTCTCCCGAGCCCACCTGTCAGGAGTGGGCTTGAAGAATTCTGCAAGCTTTCTTAATGCACCTCAGGGTAACTTGACAAAATTACCACCTCCATAAAGCAAATTACAATTATATGAACCAAACCTTGACCCTTTACCAAAAAAAAAAAAAGACACAAAACCTCTGTGCTTAGATTTTCCTCTTGATAAAAATAAATGACATAAGACAAGACCCTGGAGAAAGGAGTCTGTAGCACTTTTTTAAACCACTCACAGGAACACAGACTACTACAGTGAGTAATAAATGCAAATGTGATTCTTTAATCACACATTTGAAGCTAAATTTGGGGTAATAAGCCTAGAACTGGGTTCATGGTGCTGTTGCCTATGACAGTCTCCCTGAGCAGTGAGTTAGTGGGTGCAGCCAAATGCCACTCTATTTTGCTGCATTTGGTCCTTACAGCCACTCTGCAGGTGGACTGTTTGTTTTTTTTTTTAAATCCTCATTTCATGCTAAAGTTTAAAGAAATTAAGCCAATTGCATAAAAGCACATATTTTGAAAGGAGAGAGAAATAAAATGAAGAGGATGTAGGGGCTAGGGGTACAGTTTACCTTCATTTGATTGTTTTGCAGTGAGCCAAGTGAAGGGTCTGATGGCCAGATTGGAGGTAGCCATGAAACTCAGCTTACTCCTGTGTCTGTGAGTGGAAGGTAGAGTGTGTTTGTCAGTGAATGCTAATTTATGTGTGATTCACAGAATGGAGGGGGAAAAGGAAGCCTGGTTTCTAATTTTATCCTCTGTGACACTTTACCAAAAAGCCCCTCAAGGTGGCCGGAAGTTGGAAGCTCTCGGGGGAAGAAGTCCAGAGCAGCATGCAAAGGTCTGGGCAGGCAGGAGGAGGCCACTGGAGGTGACTCGCCCCATGACTTCCCACCTGGGTCCCTCAGTAGCTGGCAAGGTTTGGTTAATTTTCTTCTGCCCCTCCTTTGCATAATATGATAGCCATATGGTGCTGTTTTATTGACTTATGCAGGAAAAAATGAAACCAGAAGCTTTGACTCAGAAGCCCTCTATCTCTCTTGTCCTTGCCTCTCTCTTGTCCTTTAGACATGAGGGCCTTGCTCAAGCAACAATATCCATTCTCCATTTGTTCCAGTGAATGATTGACAGGGGGCATTTGTTCATTCCATGGCTTTGACACCCAGGATGTATTTAAGCATCCCTGCTTCTATTTTTCTTTTTATGATGGAGGGACATTTGCAAGTAGAAAGTATACTGAGGCTTGTTTGCTTTACTATTTATGTGGGATTTCCAATGAGAAGTCTCCTTAATTTTGCCACCTTAGGTTTTGACTTTTCAGCATAACACAGGGTCCCTCAATGCTCTTTAAGACAAGGTTTGCATCCAGCATTGGGAAGGTGAGAAAGAAAATATTTTAACCTTTCTTTGTTCTTAAAATGATTCTTGGTGATTCAGACATGCATTTGTTCTTGGCTCTTGAGTGTGTGATTGTTAAGCATCTGAGAGGTATTAAGACAACAATCCAAACACCAAATAAATTTAAAAAAGACCTTTAGAGACACAGCTAAGGGAAGATCTATTGCTCTTTTAAAATATATTAGTTCCATGTTTTATTAAGCAAGCATTTATTTTAGGTGTGTGATGTGCTGGCACCAAGCTAGATGACAAGAACCCGGAGTTGGAGAAGGTCTGGTCTCTGCTTTGAATCAGTTCAGATTTTGCTAATCTTACAACTTAGAAGTCACAGCTACACAAGAAGTACAAAAAAGGATCCTGAGATAATAAAAACTATAGGAAACTTGTGAATTATGAAAAATTATGAGATACTTCTTTTAAAATTTTATTAGCATGTATATATTTCCCTCCCCCTGGGAATATTGTCATAACATTCATCAGATTCTTAAAGGGATCATGAATAAAAACATTTTAGAACATTTTTACAATCACATAAAAAATGTAGATAACTTTTCTCTATTTATTGCCAAGTAGGGTCTTCTTTTCCTGGTCACCTGCTCAGACTTGGTTGCTTTTCCACACTTGTCCTAAAGTCTATCATCTGAGAGTAAAGTTCTTACAAACCAGGTCAATGTCTTTGTCATATCTGCATCCCTAGCACAGGGACTTGTATCCATTGAATTTTCACATTTTTTTTGAGGTGCTTAGTTATGAATCTTGCAGCAAATAGGAGCTCTGGAAAAACTGGGTTGATTAATTATGCTCCAATCCTATCACTCAATTCTCTCTTTAAGCCTTTGTATGTCCCCAGTTATTCTCCATCTCTGGCCACTATAAGATATTCTGGCCTCTCCTAGGCAGGCTGAGATAAAGGGCATTTCTTAATTGGGGTGTGAACATAGACAAATGCTTTCTCAGAAATATCTCTGACGCTCACATCCCTAACACTTTGTTTTTTAACTATCATGTGGAGAGAGGTGTTTGGACACCATATTAATAATAGCTGTTAGTATGTATGCAGCACATTCCATTTTCAAAGGCATTTATAAACAATGAAAGATGAAAGCCTGCACCACTCCTCTTGGGAAAAGGGAATGCTAATCACCACCATACCCATTCCTTACAGAGGGTCACAGAATCTGAGAGCTGGAAGGGATGTCAGAGTTCACTGATGCAACCTGCAGCCCCCTACATGATTTCATGAATTTGGCTTACTTTGGAGCACAAGTAGGGTGAGGCATTCCTGACAAACTCCCTCTTCAGTTTAAGCAAGTGTCACCTTCCTATACTCTTTAATCTTCTATTTTTCTTTCTATCTATCTATCTATCTATCTATCTATCTATCTATCTATCTATCTATCTATCTTCTTTCTATCTCTCCCTCTCTCCTTCCTTCCTTTTTTTCCCCTTTCTTTTCTCTCCTCCCATTTTCTCTTCCTCTTCTCCTCCATCCCCTTCTTTCTCTCTCCCTCCCTTTTTCTTTCTCTTCCTCCCTCCCTTCCTTCCTTCCTTCCTTCCTTCCTTCCTTCCTTCCTTCCTTCCTTCCTTCCTTCCTTCCTTTCTTTCTTTCTTTCTTTGTTTCTTTCTCCCTGCAGAGCTCTGCTGAAATTGCAGATACATGGGCAAAATGATGCTTTTTTTAAGGCACTAAATTTAAGGTGGTTGCTGCATATCAGTAGATGCTGGGAGACCTGGGTGGACTGGGACATGTAATCTCCCTCTGTGTGGTGGCAGCTCAGACAGTGCAGCCCTCAGCCGCCCGCAGATTGCTCCGGGTCTTGGCTCTCCTCTCTGCTGCAGTTCTCTGATCTGCAGCCACTCAGGGCTTCATTTCCATGCCCTTGCTTCTTTCAGATAGCACAATGCCTTCAAATGTTCTTATTCTTGCAAATGTTGCTCTCTATGAGAGAAATGTATTCCACATCCTACAAAGAAGGCTGAGCAAACTGTCTTTTCTTTTTGGTGTATAATGATTCAAATGAAACGAATGTTTATAAACTCCTCACTATTTCTCAAGTATGGTGGTAAGTGCTTTTCATCTCCACAACCTTCATCAAAATCCAGTGAGGTCAGGCAGGATGTGGTGACTCACAGCTGCCATCCTAGCACCCTGTCAGGCTGAGGCAGGTGGATTGCTTGAGATCAGGAGTTTGAGACCAGCCTTAGCAATAATAAGACCCCATGTCTACTAAAGATAGAGAAATAAAACAAACAAAGAAACAAGCAAACAAACAAAAAAACTAGCCCGATGTAGTGGCACACTCCTGTAGTTCCGGCTACTCAAGAGGGTGAGGCAAGAGGACTGTTCAAGCCCAAGAATTTGAGGTTGCTGTGAGTTATTATACCACATCACTGAACCCAGGGTGCAACAAAACAAAACAAATAAAAAAAAATCCAGTGAGGTCAGTGATGTTTGTTATGGTGTCTGTGTATCAGCAAGCAGAGGACTAGAGAGATTAAGTAGCTGATCTAAAGCCTCACAGCTAAGAAGCAATAGAATTAGGATTTGAACCCAGATCTGTGTGGATCTTGCACCACAAACTTATTGATATTAAAATGATATTAATTAAGATCATGCTATTTGTATGAAGCGGTATACAAAGCATCTTGAACCAAGTATCCCTTCCATTATTTTTCCATCAGGAAATATTTATAATGCTAATACGGGATTTGGGTCCAGGTCTATCTGACCCAAATCTAGGCATTGAATCAATGCAATATACTAGAAAAAAAATAATCTTACTTGAAATAAGCACAAAGAACTTCCAGGGATTTTAATGAGAGACTCTTACAGCCTGACACAGAGGAAGACCTTCTTATGCTGTAGTTACTTTCATACCCATGGTGACATAGGGGTAGGACCTTATCCAGTTATCCTCATACCTTTGGAGACATGGGGTAAGAGTAGAGGTGGAAGAGGGAGTAGTTAGCATTCCCCAGATCCCAAACCCTAGTGGTAGCCATTCCCTTTCTAATCTTGAGTTCTGAGCAGCTGTAGTTCTAGGTGATAGTCATCTTTTATATTTGATTGGAAGTTTCTTGAGGACTAAGTGCTTGAGAAATACCCATAGACTATGGCTTACAAGAGGGCCTTAATAAATATCTTTTGAGATGGTAGAGAGTTATGGGAGGAGAGATCAGAGATGAAATTACTTGTATGAAATGTGGATAGAAAGAGACTACAAACATCTTAGACTCCCTGAGCACAGGCAAAAAGTCCTGGCCTTGGTGTGTGCCACACCTTTTGGGGGCAAGACACGATTGTAAGAGGGACTTTACCTAACAAATGCAATCAGTGTAACCTAGTTTCTTGTATCTTCAATGAATCCCCAACAATAAATTAAAAAAAAAAAAAAAAAAAGTCCTGGCCATGAGAGAAGATACCAAGATTGAACTGCAGGCGAGAAAGGGACCATCTGGGCTCCTTCCTTCTCTGCCAGTGATCGCTGTGTGGTTTTATGTGAGTTCATTTTCTTTCTCTGGACTATGCATGTTTCCACAGAGGATGACGTTACCTGCTTATCTTTACAAAGAGGGCTGGTTATGAACACCCGTAGGCCGAGCACACGTGAAACTGATGGTAAATAATGAAATGATGTACATACAATGGCAATAACATCAACCACAGTGATGATAGAGAGAGTTTCCATTGGTTGATTACTGATCTGGCATTCTGATACACTGTCCTCACAACTTCCCTGTGGGTACTTATCTCCCCAGTTACAGTGAGGAAATTTTGAGATATTATCCTTATTAATTATATAATTATCAAGTGTATACACACCGAAATCCTGACATTCTCTGACAGGTGGCAGAGTAAGAGTTGGGAAACCAGTGTTAATTCTTATTGGCCAAAAGTAAACTTTCCAATTAAATCTTAATTCATATTGTGCTGGGCACATCTTTGCAAAATTGTATTCACAAAGGGTTCTTAAAAAGCAGAGCTTGCTCTTTCAACCAAAACATTTTGCACTCCCTATGGTCCAGGGGAACATTTTGCACTCCCTATGGTCCAGGGGAACATCCAGATCTTTCTGGAATAAGAATGCCTGGCTTGAATTAAAGCTGCTCATTTTGATGCCAACTGGCCACAGGGTTTGGGCAACTCCATTACCTCATCCTCTTTCCTGTCTTGAAGAAGCAAAGATAATGACACTTTCCCAAGGCTGGGGCTGGGTGAATGTTTGTAAATGGCTTTGAAGATGGCAAATGTTATTTAAGTGGTAAGTAGTATTATTTGTTGTGGTTCCAAACACTGTTTCCCCTCCCCATTGTCAGGCTACAAAACAATAAAGGGCAAGGTAAAAGAGCCTCTGAAGTGTCCAAACATCCTATAAACCGGAGAACTTTGGCTGGGGCTCTGTGATGGTTATCTGCAAACCCAGCATCAGCTTTGTAGCATTTTTGTGTAGGCAGATGGTTGCCTAACTTGCACTTTAACATGTCAGCGGCAGGTCCTGGCACAGGTTGGCACACACTGGTGATGTAAGTGCTCTTTGGAGCAACCTGGTTTGCTGACATCATGCTTTGCTGTGTTCTCTTTGAGATGCAAATGAGGTTCTGGAGGTGCCCCTGGTCCTTTCATGATTCACACTTAATGAAAGGGAATTAACATTCATTGAGCCTTCTGTGTACCAGACAATTTTGTGAACATGATCTCATTTATTCTCACAACGATCCAGTGAAATAAGTCTGAGCGGTCTCATTTTACAAGTCAAGAAACTGAGGCACATGGAAGTTAAAGAATTTATCCCCAATCATATAACCAGTAATGGGCTGAGGTAGGGTTGAGATCCAGGTCTGGCAGCCACTGCCATCCTCTTTTATTATATTAGACGGTGGAGTGACATGCCCTATGCTACCTCCTTACTTGCCTGTCAAGTTCCCCCAAAGTCCCCGCTAAAATCTCTCCCAGGTCCTTCTACCATCTTTTAATAGAATAAAGGCCAAATTCTAATATGGTCCTGCACAATCTGGTTCTGAATCTGTCTTTACCTTTCTTGAACCCCATACTCCTTTATTCCAGATCCTTGGATATTATAACACCCCATCTCTAGGCTTTTGCACAAACTGCCTGAAAAATTTTATCTTCTCCCTTATAATTCTCCAGCTAATTCCTGCTAAACCTTTATACATCATTTTCTTGGGGATGCCTTCTCTGAAATTCCAGACCAATAGTTTACCAAGTGTGGTCCCCGGTCAGCAGCAACAGCATCATCTGGAATTTGGTAAGAGAGGCAGATGCACAGGCCCCACCCAGACCTACTGACTCAGATACTCCAGGCAGGGGGCCCACCTCTCCAGACAACTTTTTACTTGTTTGAAAAGTCACCGAGTTTCTCATTCTTGATGTTGTTGATTTTTAGGCCAGATAATTTTCTATTGCTGCTGTTATTGGCGGCACCATCTTGTGCATTGTAGGATGTTAGCAACATCTCAGCCTCTACCTACTTGATGTCAGTAGCACTGCTGTACACTTTCCTCCTGCCCCCACGTTGTGCTGATCAGAAATGTCTTCAGACATTGCCTAATGTCCATTGGGAGACAAAACTGTCTCTAGTTGAGAACCACTACCTTAGACTCAGGTATGTCTCCATGTGAGTCACTCCTCTAGCACCCTGGACAGTTGAGGCTAATGAGTTAATGACCTACTGGAATCATTTGTTTAAGGCATGTCTCTATGGCCACATTTCTAGCAGCTAATACACTGCCTGACATCTAGTGTGTTCTCAAGAAATACTGTTGACTTGACAGCTGTGTGCTATACCTCTTCAAAACCAATCTGTTTTGAATTTTTGAGATGTAACTGAATTTTTGAGATGAGACTTTAACTGGTGCTGGAATGGATTATGGGGAGTAGGATCTTGGAGATGGTTTAAAAACAATCCAAAGGTGAATGTTCCGATACCAGAACCCTGAAAACAAAGGGCTCATTGCATTGCCAGGTGGAGAGGATCTGTAGGACTTCTTTATAATATAGTGTCAGAGAATGTGATTAAATGCAAGACAGATGGAGAGAGAGAGAGAGAGAGAGAGAGAGATAGATAGATAGATAGATATGGAATGATGCAGAAGGCCCTGACTAATGATAGGCTTGCTACCACTGTCACTGAAAGAGAAACAAAACCGCATTCTGCCGGCAAAAGCAGTAGGGAGATTGTTGGCAAAGAGACCTGACTCAGCACGCCTTGTGGCAGCTTAAGTCTCTGCCCGAGGTACACTTACATTGAGAGGAAAAGGGAAAGGAAAAGACAAATTCTGATCCTTTGCTTCCCCAGATTTCCTTAAATTGAGAAATCCTTCCTGAAACCAAGGTATAAAGCAGAATTGCATTAAGGGACATTATTCTTGCTTGCATACCTTTTCTAAGCTGATTGTCCTCTAAGTCGCCATCCAAGCTTGTGGAATGTGGTTGTAAACACAGAAGACTGGACTGGGCAGCTCATCCATGGAAGTCTATCCCTTGCAGGGTTTGCACTGCCATTGGGAAGGAAGCCTGTTGACTTTTATAGGAAGTGCTGCAGACACAAAGCTGATGTCAGGTTGACAGTAACCTAAGTAACCTCATAATCTGGGAACTGCAGTTGAAGTATGAGAAGGTATAGACCTAAGAGGAAATGTTTTCCAGGTTTATACTGAAGGAAATAAGAATATTTTACTCTAAAGTGAATTTCTTTCACCTATTTTGAGATAGCTTGTTAGAAAGCCAGCAGACAGAAGTGGCCTTTCAAAGGTACCTTTTGTGGGGGGAAAATTATCACCTACAGGGAATGTCTTGATTCAGCCAAACATTCTCTGTCTGGATCTAGGAAACATTGACTGAGAGTCTGATGTCTTCAGAGCTCTAAAAGAAACATTGACCATCTATTCTTCTGAGGGCTACTACCTGCAAGGGTTCATCTATATACCAAGATCACCTTTGCCAGCCTGGCCTCCTCTTCCCTCCTTTCTATAACCATCTTGCCACTAAAACCTGAGTTATGATCATCATTAGCTTTTGGCCATGCCCTGAGCCTCTCTTTTTTCTGTAACCCTCAAGTGGCATTATATAAGCTTCTGTATCCCATCAGGGGATTCGGTAATCACTCTGTGTACATGATAATAAATTTGTATATCTTTACTCTAACTAATCTGCCTTCTGAGAGTTGAGTTTTCAGCAAACCTTCAGAGGGAGGGGCCAAGGGAAAATTTTATATATTTATATAGTTTTCAAATAATGTTCTTTTCTTGAAGAAATTTTGAAAAAAGAGGAAAAATGGGGAAAACAGTGTTTTTCTTTTTTCTATTTAAATATTTTCATTGTTTTTCCATTTTTTGTTTCAGTTTTGCTATCAGCCTGTAGCAAAACATTTTCATTGCTGGTTATTGTACTTAACATTATTTTTGTAGCATGTCCCCAAGTTATTACAAAAGGATGTTATTTTCAAAATGATACTAAATTCAATTTTAACCCATTCTCAAAGATAAAGCACTTACAATGTTTCAACCTTAGAAACAGAAAAACAACATTTTTGTCCTTCAGTAAAATGTCTGCTGAAGCTGCATTCCAACGTTGCACCTCCATTACCAGTGTTTGAGTTTATCTATTTAATGCCCTCTTACTGCGATCAGGTGATACTTAAAATATGTGACAGGGAAGACCTCAATGTGCAGATTTCTGGAATAATGGCTCAGACTGAAGGGTACAAAGGGGTGTGTGCATTTGGTTTTAGGCAGATGTGTATACTAGAGGAGCATAATCCCTTTGATTTTCACTCTGCACCCTGTGACATCAAGAATGTCGATTTGGCTTTGATTGCAATTAAGGTGTTTTTCTGCCAGAAACTTTCATCTCAGGCTTACAGTCATGAAATCCACTTTAAAAATTGATAAAGAGAAAGCAACTATCTCCTACTTCCAACCCCCAAAATAAATTTAAATTCCCATGAGACCTGGATTTTTTCTGACAGAAGTGAAAGATAATTTGTTGGCATGTGTATTTTCTTACAGAACCAAATTACTGAAGGGAGTTGTAACCTGGTTTCAAATACTCTTGGGGTTCCTCCACTCGGAGCTACATTTTGTCATTGTAATTAGACCAGGGAGGCTGGTTTTAGAAGCTGAGTATCCTTGTCCAGGAAAGGAGGGGACCACTACACGTGCAGGAAAGGGACTTACTCCTTTCCTCCCTTCCTTCCTTCTCTCTGTCCCCTTTCTCCTTCTTTCCTTCCCTTCTCCTACCTTCTTTTTCTTTCTGTCTTGATGCATCTATTTTGTCTGAGATGGAATATATGGTAATAGGGAATTACTAGGATTATTGATACTACACTGTCACTCTTAATAGTTTATTAATAAATCTGTATAGCTTTTCTCTTATTATTCTGCCTTATTATGAATTGTTTCAGCAAACTTTCCCAATAGCACACAAACATCTCTTTTCCATGTTCTTTCCGGGCTCCAATTTTGGTGCAGACACAGACCAGCCACTAGCTTCTGGAGCCTTATGCCACAGATGACGGCGCCGAGAGAGGGAAGACTTTGCTCTCAGCATTGAAGAAGAGGCCAATGGCTGATAGATACCGTCCATCTTGGATTTCACATTTCTGAACATTTCTGTTGTATTTGAGACATTATATATTTTTTGAGATTTGTTCATAACAATGAATACCTTCACAAAAACCTTTGTCACTTGCTAATAAAAGTAAGGTTAAAACCCACATTTCAATTAATTCGTGTGTATAATGTTTATAATGAGTGGCTTCTAGGGAACCGAAGTTTTCTTATGATCAATATATACAGAATTCTCTCCTAGATCTTAGAATTAGTTGGTGCCACTGCAGGGGAGAATGTGGTTCAGGGTGGTGGAATCAGGGGATTCTGAGGTATTTATTGTCCCTCCTACACTTGTCCCAGCCATGGAACTAAGGCCTTCAAGGAGGAGAGGAACAAAGCATCATCTCAGTTGTTGGTGCCCAGAGAGTCAGGAGGTGAGGCAGCCAGCTCGCTAATGCTTGAACTTATAGACCATGTCACAAAATATCAGTTAGAATAACGGGAATCTGGGGAGGGTTTTTTAGCAGGAGGGTGACAGTGTCAGGCTCACACTGAGAAAATGACTCTAGAGGAAACTTAACTGGTGTCCTGTGCCTTTGCATAGATCTTCCTCTTCATGGGTGTGTGTAGCACGCACATGCTCTCCCCTTGCGGTGCCCCTCTCTCCCCTTGTCTTTGGATTATTTCTGCAGAGACCCTGAGTTGCCCCCTTAGCATAATACTCATTTTCTAAGGGGCCGGCTACCACTGAAGAGTCACGTGGGCAGGGTGTCCCCAACTGCCTCTCCTCCCTCCCCAGTCTCTGTCCGGCTCACTGTCCGGAGTAACTCTCACTAGAAAGTCTTTTGTCCTGGGCAGACATAGCCCTTAATTTTTGAAGTTGAATGGGTTGATTTAACTCACAGCAAAGCCAAGCCTGTTCGGTCATAGGATTTCTGAATGGAGATCTGAATCTTCCTTCCACTCTACCTGCCCAACCCACCTCTGCCCCTTTCCTCCCCTGCCAATTCAGTCACATCACCAATACTATCCCAGAGATGTCTCCATTCTTACTTTCTGTCTCTGCCACTAGTTCTGTGTGTTCTCTGGTACTTTAATTTGCTATCCTCTAATTTTTTCCTCACGTGTGGCACACCTATCTGTGTCCTCACAATGTTAGCATGCCTTCTAACGTGGTCTGTATAGACTGTTACTCTTCCCATGAAGTTTATTTTCTCATGTAGAAATATATAGGGATTTATTAGAAAACAAATTGCACATACATGAACAATGAAATGTTTGAAAAAAATTGAAAGGCAGTGTCTTTCATTATAAATAGTACAAAACTCTCAAAAAATGTAAAGCTATTAAAACATGAGATATGTATCAATATGCTACCCCAAATCATCCTGTGTCCCACCAGATTTCTTCATACTGTGTTTTGGAAATAGTGTCTGAACTGGTTGCTCAACATTCCTTTTTTTCCTATTCTACTACCCTAAGTTCATCATGTTCCTATAAGAGAGGGCTTTTAAAAACACTAATCTGGAATTAAAATTTTCCTTTGAACTTGAAATCATAGCATCTCCCAGTAATAAGAGCAATGGCTGCTATTGCTGAGGCCTCCATCCATGCCCAGGAGTTGCACATGCATTTGATCTAATCTTCATAGTTTCAGAAGGGCAGGGATTCCTGTCCTACTTTCTGTGTGAAAAAACAAACTTAGAGAAATCAATTCAGTGGTCCAAGTTTATACAGCAGCTTGTGACAGGACTTCAAGTGGATTCTGGTTAATATTATATTTCATTTTACCTGCTGTACTAAAGACAGAACATATAGCCTGGGAGGAGCTGATTGTTAAATTTATAGGAAGCTGGTTTTCAAACACATGCATTATTAAAATGAAAACATACAAGCTTAAAAATAAATAGATTCTATTGAAAACAGAGGTAACAAATAGTCAAAACTTATCACTTCATGGTTATTTTACTATATTTACAATCTATTGTGCTGGGGTTATTTATACCCATCATCTCTGCATAGTGGGAAGACCTCATGACTGTGATCTATTGTCTTCAGTAATGTCACATTGGTAGCTTAAAATCAACTACAACGGGAATGTCTACACTATGAAACTTGGCAAATTGTACCAATCAGGACCCTCCCCAACCCCTACACCTGTAGAGCTGGTTGGCAAACATTTACCAGCTCTGTGCTGAGTCACTGTCTCTTCACTCTTGGCTTGTTGGACTGGAAGGAGTGATCTTCCCTGGGCATGATGAAATTCACTGTGGGATGTGTATATAAGAAAACATTAAAAGTCCGGAATGTTATATAAGAAAACATTAAAAGTCCATTCCATTGGGATGTAAGTCCAAAGTAGGAACTGAACCAAAAGAAGATGAAAGTGCCGATGATCTCTTCACAAAGCATTAATCTGAATGATTTACTAGCAACAGTATGGTCGAGTCACAAACTTTTTTTGTGAGTAAGAATAAAATTACAAGACCAAGCACACTTAAGAATGAAACTTAATAGTGTCAGTGTGTTTTCAGCCCAAATGATATATATATGCTAACATACTAATCTTTTGATGACAAATAAGTGTTTCTGGTGTGAAATAATCCTTTCAGGGTTTTCTGAAATGTTTTCCTAAATAGAACAGGTGATAGCTTTATTCTAGAACATTCTCTTCCAATCAAAATGTATCATTATTGTCATTAATACAGACAACTATTAGATGTTAATATTTACTAGTTACCCGGTGAATTATTAACCATTATTAAAAATAATGTAGTAATTACTGTGCTCATTTTAATATTGATGAAAGTAAAGCTCTTGAAGTTTAAAGAACTTACCCAAAGTTAAATAGCTAAGCAAATCCAGGAGGCAAACTAAAACTGCCCGACTCTAAATCTTGATTTCCAAGATGACCACGGGTTGTTGTCTTTACTCTGTGAAAGATCACAAACTCTATTGAAGGAAGAAATGAATGAATGAATGAATGAATAGACTTACCTTGCAGATGGATCTTAATAAATGTTAACTGACTGAGAAACCTCAGCATGTAATTTTCTCAGCAAATTTGATTCTTTGTGCCAAATGAGATAGTCTGTTAAATGTAATGAACTTTTTGGCCCAGCTACATTTCCAGGTGTTGGGGGCTAGATGAACTCTTTTGGGTAAAAAAAAAAAAGAGACTGAGTGAGCAATCACTGGAAGAATTTCTTTTGATACACTTTCCCCCTCATGTTATTGCCAAGCCATCAAGACATTGACGGATTGAAGAACTGAAGGATTTGTAAGAACATTTGAAAGTTTGTGTTGGGTTAGGACTTCTGGCTGTACCTTGTCAGTGATGTTTTGAGGTTTTTCTTAGTCCTTTGGGGGGCACAGTCATCAGGGCTGTGAAGAGGGCAGAGCAGTGATTTTTAAGCAGTATGCTGTGAAAATTTTTAAAGAACATTAATTAAGTTATGCGTGAAATAAGTTCAAAGCACAGTAAATCTATTCTTGTTTTCACTCTATTTTGGATCGACATAATTTAAGTGTGGCATGGAAGTTTAACTATAGGCTCAAGTGTGCTGTGAGACAAAAACAGTTAGAAAACACTGGGGTAGAGCCTGAAGTCCCTTCTTAATACTAACCTCCAGAGCTCCTGTTCCTTTCCAAGGAAGTCTGTCTTTTCCTTAGCCCCCAGTGATATCTCTGGGCTTTGTGGTAGATCAGTGGTTCTCAACCTTCCTAATGCTGTGACCCTTTAATATAGTTCCTCATGTTGTGGTGACTCCCAACCATAAAAAAATAATGGTTAGGGTTCCAGGATTGCTGGAAGGATTAAGTAATAATTTTATGATTGGGGGTCACCACAACATGAGGAACCGTATTAAAGGGTCATGGCATTAGGAAGGTTGAGAACCACTGATGTAGATGAACGTGGATAGTGAATCCATCTTATAATCAACAGGAGAATGACAACTGGTGGTATCCTCTGTGTCTGACATTCCTGTGATGCAACTGTCCTCAAGACTCAGAGGCCTTCGTGCAGGAAGAGAGCAATGCTTTCTCCTCCAGGGTGAGGAATGCTTGAGTCTCCCGTGGTGACTCCTTCTGGGCCCAAGGACGTCTGTCATGCTTTATGATTAGTTCCACTGGGATTTACTGGAAAACTAGTGGAGGGACAAAACTTCTAAAGTGACCACTGTTGACAACTGTGATGGTCTGCTTCGTCTCAGTTTGTCTTCCATGGCTGGAGCAGGATATTCTGTTTAAAATTCAGTTCAGAGAATCATATAAATCTTGCTATTGACACCTTAAACTCCATTCTGACCCCCAGTTTATGTGTGTTCAGGTGATTCCATTTTCAGACCTAATTGTGTGAAGTGGGTTAAATCTATTGAGTTTTCCCTTACCAGCTCTTTCTCTTTAAACTTCATTACTTATTTATTTAATGCTCTTTGAACACCATCTAGGGACTAGGCACTATTATAATTGTTTTTAATAAGTAGTGAAGAGGTGTTTCCATTCTAGTGTGTGTGGAAATTATCATCATCATACTCACAGTATTGTTTTTACTGTGGGCATTGCCGTCTTTTACGTGCATTCCTCCCTTCAGAATTTGCAAATGATTTTTACATCAGTTGTCACCTTGTGTCCTTCCAGCACCCCTGATAAGGCAGAGATTATTTTCTGTACTCTGAAGACAGGAAAACCAAGTTTCAGAGAAGGTAAATGATTTACTACAGGCCACATAATTCCTAAGTAACAGACCCTGGACTAGAACTCATCTTGTCTCCTCATCCACTGCTCTGCCCTCTGTGTGCACGGGAAGGGGTCAGTATTGTTGATATAGACTGGAAACAGCGGACACACTATGCTGTGGGCTGTCGTACCAAGTATATGTGGAGCAGGCCTGTATGAGGGTGGACAATTAAGTTCACAAACTCATCCTAGAAAAAGTGCTGCATACAAATCTCTGTCACTCCTTGTTGTTTGACATTCCCAATGAACTAATCTCTGGGAGTCTCAATTTTCTGTTGGGTAACTTGAGGTTATAACAGTGTAAACCTTGCAGGATTGCTGGAAGTATTAAGTAACGTCATGCAGAGAAAGTGCTTGCCCAAGTGCCTGGTACAGAGTGGCTGCTCAATACATTTTTGCTATTATTACTGCAGGCTTGGCCATTCTTTTTGGGCAATGGAATGTGGCAAAGAGGGTAGCTGTGGGTGTGCATATGGTGTCCTCAAGCACCCCGTTGATTGTAGACTCCTTTGCCTATGCCCAGGGCTCTAGGCAAGGCTACTATTTGTTCCTGCCAAGGGGAATTAGCTGCCACTTTACTTGACATTGTGCAAAGGGGCTCAATCCATGCCAGTTACAACTCTCTGGGGTCGTGTGTTCCCAGGCCAGGGTCTTTAAAACCTTTTCTTTCTGGAGGGCTTTGGAATCAGTAGCCCATGGAAAGTGACTGAATGTATTGTGCATGTTTATAAAAACATATTGAAAATGGAATTGATCAGAGAGGAACCAGGAGAAAGGAGGCCGTGTGGGTGGAGTCCAGCCCTTGCTTTGCAAATCAGTTAATTAGCCTGTTTCCATGTGAAACCGGCCTTGAGATGACTGTGATATGACATTGGAATGGACTAGAGGCTTGAGGTTAGACAGATCAAAACTTATACATCGATAAAAATTTAATTTGTAAAAGCAACCTATGGGTGTCTGTTATTATTTATATTTTATGCATGAGAAAATTAAGTCTCTCCGTGCACACCTTGGGATGGTTTTCCCTTCTCTCCCCCCACCCCCCCAAGTGATCTCATTCAGTCACAGGTTTGACTCGCCATCTACAGGATGAAAAAGCCAAAATTTCTCTTTCGAGGCCTTTCCTCTCCTCTGAACCCTGTACTCATATATTTAAATGACCGCCTGATATTTCTACATGGATGCGTATAACTGTTTTAACCTCTTGTGTCCAAACAAAACCCCTTGAATTCCCTTCCTGATATTCGCAGAAGTTAGCTGATCACCAGACCTCTGCCTTCCCTTGAGTGTCACTGCCATATATCAAGTTCCTTAAGCCAAAACCAATCATCTTCCCATATTTCACGAATTTTCTCATCAGCCACAGTCACGCTTAACTCTAATTTAAAAATGTTTTCTAGATCCATACTCTTTGCTCCAAATAAACCAAAGCCAACCTAGTCCGTCCACATTCCATCTTCACCCACCTGGACCATTATGAAACCTTTCTCACTGTTTTCTCACCTTCCTTTGCCCCCTGCAATCGATTCTCTACACAACTGTGAGTGGATACTTTCCCCCATGAAAATAAGCTTCTTTAGTGTGCTTACTGTCATCCTCATATGGCTTCATAGCACATAAAGTAAAATACAAGTACCCTGAGCTTTTCTGGCCTTTCTTGCCTGGTCCTCCTGACTATACTCTGGATTTCATCTTTCCCCACTCTCTCTCCAACACACTATGATCTGGCCACACTGGTTTTCTTTATTTTGCTCAAGTCTCATCTTTTGGGGTCTTTGCACTAACTCCTCCCTCCACCTGGCTTCTTCTGGTTTTAGATCTTCTTTTTGCAGGGTTCTTCTTACTGTTCATTCTCAGTTCAAACCTCAGTCTCTCAGGGCCAGTCCCGACCACCCGTCCTGGTGTAGACCCTGCACCTGTCTTTCAGGTGACTTTATTTTATATGTGTCCAAGTGTGTCTCTTGATCTGATGTTATCTTATTTAATTTTTCATTTATTGCTTATCTCCATTATTACTCAACTAGAATGTGAATTCCAGGGTAGCCAAGATTGTCCTTCTAATCCGCTGTTCATGTCTGCAGTGTTGAGCAGAGCAGGTGTGCAATAACACTTTGTTGATTGAATAAATGCCTGCTATTCTGAGACTGCTATGGTTGCTTCAGCTGAGAACTATTCTAGAGGGTTTTAATTAGGAAGAGGGGGTGTCAAGTGGGTGTGAGAATTTGGTCCCTGGCTGGGTGTGGTGGCTCACACCTATAATCCTAACACTTTGGGAAGCTGAGATGGGTGGATTGCTTGAGGTCTGGAGTCTGAGAGCAGCCTGAGCAACAGTGAGACCCTGTCTCTAATACAAATAGAAAAATTAGCCAGTGGTTGTGGCAGGTGCCTATCGTCCCAGCTACTCAAGAAGCTGAGGCAAGAGGATTACTCAAATCCAAGAGTTTGAGGCTGCTGTATAGCTTTGACTCCATGACAGTCTACCGAGGGTGACAAAGTAAGACTCTCTTTAAAATAAAAAAAAAAGGAAAAAAGAATGTGACCCCAAATGTTGTCCCAAACCTAAAGGAGCATTTTTAAAATAGTTTTATTACTCTGGGTGGTACCTTTTGAAGGAAACCAAAATAATGAAACAAAAGTTGTTTTCCTTCTGCCTTCTGGACCAAGAGTGGTCTTGTTCTCATACACCATGGTACAGATGATGAAAACAAAATATAACTTAAAAACAAAACATTCAAAACAAATGAGTCTCTGTTGTGTGGTTTTTCTTGGGCAGGGCACTCTGTCGGGACAGAATCCCAGCTCCCACACGCCAGCTGGCCCGAGTCACCTGCCCTGCCCGGTGTCCAGCGCGGCCACTTCCGCCTGGTCTGTTCTGGCAGCTCCTACTCTCCCCTTGCCTTACTCCGTCTGCAGCCTGGGTTATACTTTGCCCCCATTCCAGCAGCAAGGTTAGCAGAGTTCATGGCTCTGGGGTAAAATCCTGGCTTAGCTACTTATCAGACTGTAGCTTGAGCAGATGGTTGCCTTCTCTGAACCTCAGTGTTCACACACAAAGCATGGGAACAGCAAAGTGTCTCCATCCCCGAGCAGCTGCAAGGGATAAACAGCCCGGTGCTGGGGATGTGCTTAATGTAGCGCCTCACGCATCCCAAGTATGTGGCTAGGACTTGAGGATCACTTCTCTTCTGCACTACCCCTAAAAAAACAACCTTTTCCTAAACCATGTAGTTCTTGGGGATTCAGCTATTTGACTTGAAATGTAGAGTGTTTTTATTCTAAGTGGCCAGCTGTTTTCTGCATGTAGGTCTTTCTTCTGTACCAAAAAATAGAAACCATATGACACAAAAGTATAAAACCCCTTTCTTACCTCCCTGCTTAGCATTGCTTCTAAGCCCAAGTTACTGCCGCATTTGTAAAGTTCTTTACATTTTGTTGCTGCTACTACCGTTATTATTATCACCATGACTACTGTTCCCACTACTCCTTCTATTAATACTACTTCCTACTTTTGCTATTACTCTTAGTGCTATTGCTACTACAGCTATTACTAACACTAGCTAACACTTATTGAGTATTTACTACGTGCCATGCAATAGTCTATGCACGTTTGTTCCCTCACTTAACGAGCACAGTAGCCAACGTAGGAGGCAGGGTGCATAGTGGTGAGAGCGGCAAATTGGAAGAAAGACTTCCTGGCTTAGAATCTTGGTTGTGATGATTAGAATAGTTGTGCAATTCTAGGAAAATCCCTCAAATGCTTCATGTCTCGATTATCTTAAAACAGTGGTATGAGTAACAGAATAGAATCAAAAAGAGAAAGCAAGTGAAAAGTTTTGAAAATCGTTGAATAGTGCCAGGCATTTACCCAATACTCAAGCGATTATTAATATTAAAAACACTTCCTCTTGCATTTAGGAGTTGTCTCCCTACCCTTATGCCCTTCTCTGTGTTCCAGCAGCATTGTGCTGTCAAGTTAGTACATATATAGCCTTTTGTGATATTCGTTTATTTGTTGGAATCACCTACCAGTGAGACATGTCTTCAGACTAGGTGAATGAGCCTTGTTCACTGTAGTAACCACACCACTGAGCATGGGCGTAGCACACCCTAAGTTGTCAATCAACATTTGTTGCATGAATAAAGGACTGAATTTTTGAGTTCCTATTTTGAACCAAGACTTGTGCTAGCCTGTTATAATAGCATTCTGTGCTTGTAGCAACCTTGGAAAGTGGAACAAAGTCCTTGTCCTTGTTCTTCCTTTTCTTCCTTCCTCTCACAGTGCGAAGGTCTTATTTTCTTCATTTTAGTGATGAGAAGATCAAAACCCGGAATGGTAAGCAATCTGGCCAAAGTCATGGAGCTTCTGTATACAGGGATCTGAATTGAAAACTTTGGACTCTGCTTTCCCAGCTCCGTAGCATTGATTTAATAGATACTGCATAAAAAGGAACACTATTTGGGAAATCAATGAATATTTTTACATGGTGAGGCTTGAGGTCATTTCCTGGAGAATGATATGTTGGTATCACTGAGAACAGAAAGAATTTAGAGTTCTTCCCAGGGCCTCTGAACATGTCCAGCATTTGGCTCAGCCAGCACGTCCTTCACTCTGTCTGTGAGATAACAAAATGTCTGAGCCTATGTGTCTGGACTCTGGGCTGCCAACTGAGTTGACTGCATGGCTGATCCACATCAATGTGGGGGAATTGCCTGTTAATCTTTTATTACCATGTTCTTGTTCAAAGAACACTGTTTTTTATAATAATTTTCCTGTAGTGCATGGACTCAATAATTGAAAGAACATGAAGTACTATTTCTAGCTGGAGATCAATCTCCTATTTTAAATGTTTAAGAGATTAAACACACATGCATACTCATATCTTCATTATAAAAGATAATCAAATAAGCTAGATAGTAGAAAATTTAGAAAAGGAAGACAAAAACAACCTTAATCCCATGACTTTAGCATAATTACTCTTAGTATGTGAATGATTTTCCCTCGACATATCTTCTATTTATTTTCATATTTTCCTTTATTATAATAGCATTTACACAAACCTGTTTTTCTATTTTCTCTCATTACCTGAACAGAATAATGTTTCTTACTGTTTTAGTACAATACTTATGACTACAATATTTAAGTGGTTAAACACTACTCTCCTAAACCATTGCTAACTTTCCAGCTTTCACTATCAGAATGGTTTACGACATCTAAATTTGATTTTCAGAGCTGATGGTGAAAAAGTATGGAAATGATGTCTTTTCTTGGTCCTTGGTCAGAGCACATAATATTTTATCATTTTTAGACTTGGGGGTCTCATGGTTTTCTTATGTTCAGACAAAAATAGTTATAAAGTCATAACATCTTTGTGGACAAACTTGGCGTCTCCTTGGATCCACTTATCTCATTTTGTAGATGAGAATATTGAGGCCATTGCCCATGTGAGGGGCACAGATGGGAAGATTATGTGTCATTTTTAGGAGTAGCAAAGAGGCCAGTGTGGGCAGACTGCAGTTGGCAAGTCCTCTTGGTAAGATGGTAAGGATGTAAAAGCAGAAGGAACGTGCATGCGTCTGTGTGGGGCAGCTCACAGGAGACAGCCACCGGTGTCACCCTAATTTACTTTGGGAACAGAGTGTAGGGGCAACGGCAGAAAGTAGAGAGATGTTCAGAGTTGACTGTAGAGGGACAGATAGAGCAGCAAGAGATGACAATGGCTGTGGCCGGGGATAGCAGGGAGGTGGCCATGTATCAGTTTCTACATCTATTTGAAAGGTTGAGATGACAGATTTGCCTATGAGTCCCATGTGGAGTATGAGAAGAGAAGAATCAAGTGTTGACCCCATTTTCTTTTGGCCCAAATAACTGAATACCTGGTTAGTCTATTACCTGACACTCCAAAGACTTCAGGAGACACAGAGCAGGGATGTGGACGGGAGGCAAAAAGAAGTTGAAGTCAAGGATTTAATAATAATTCAATTTGGAACATGTTAAGTTTAAGATGTTTGACAGATATTTGAGTGGAGATGTCAAATCACCGTGTGTAAGTCTAGGGTGAAGGAGAGAGGCGCAGAGATACAAATTTAGAGTTTGGATTGCTGAATGGTGTTAACAGCCATGAGGCTGGATGAGATCATCGTGGGGGCTAGAGTAGATTTGAAAGGGAAGAGAAACCAGGGTTCCTCTTTGAAGAGATGAGAAGGAGCCAGAAAAGGAGGCCAAAAAGCTGTGAGGTGTGTAACAGCTGCGTAACATCCACTGTTACTGCCAGAGCCCTCTGTTGCACAAGGGCAGTAAGCCATTTGCCTTAAGTACTCATAAACTGCTGTGACCCACATTCTAATAGCACTTCTTTTGCATTGACATCAGCTGTATGCTAGCACCTGTTGGGCTGGTGCCCTGATCAAAACCCTGGGAACACCTTATTAGTTCTGTGACTAACTTTGTATTTTGTATAATTTATTATAATTAGGTTTGAATCGGGCTAAAGTTAACCTTTACACTGTCTCTTAGGAGAGAGAAATTCATTCAATTCTATCCAATAACCTTTACTAATTATTTAAATTAGTTATAAGTTAGCTGTAAATTAGTTAATCTATACTGGGTAATGAATAGTATAAGCATTATTGGCAGTGAACATATTTAATCTACTTAGAGAAATGAACAGGCTGCAAAGGCTTTCACACATTCATTGTTTGGCTACAATGACAGGGACTCTGATACTATCCCATTTTAACCTTGTCATTCATGTAGTTGACTTCATATATGCCACACAAAAGCTATAGGAAGCAGAGGATGTTAAATCATAGCTTCTAGGATCCTCTGGGGATACGTTAGAATCCAGGCATCTACTCAGTGGTATTGCAGTCTCAGGGAAAAATAAGTACTTCCTTATAGCGCTTCTTAGCTCTTTGTAGGGGGAATATAATACTGATGCCTGCCTTCGCGAGTTATGAAAATTACATAAAATACAAGGCATAGGCGAAACTTACTAAATGCAGAATACAAATGCCTTCATACAGTAACTAAGAAAATGCCATGAAGGCTACATTGAACAGTTTCATGAGAATATTTCAGATTGTGTATGAATCCCACACATTGTACCCCTTGATTGCATTGCTGTACACAGCTATGATTTAGCAATAAAATCATAAATTAAAAAAAAATGAATTTAATCATCAAAACCCAGCTAAAATTTCGTCTCATCTCGAGGAGGAAATTCGTTATTATCATTTATAATGATTGATTGATCCCTTCTGAAAGTTCATAAAACATGCAAAATTTGCCTCCATTTTCTGTTATTTTATTGTCTTGAAGTGAACTTAGGTATTTTCATGTCTCTCACCCAGAAGATAGCTGTCATACACAGGGACATGTTCTCCCCTGAGTGTGCTCAATATTCATACTTGTTTCATTCACTGTATCCAGAGAAATTCATTTTGGATCTGTTTAGTAAGCAATCAGCTAAGGCCACCATATGCATTTGAAGGTAATGGCATTTTCTGGAAATGTATTCTTCACGTTCATGACAAGCTCTTCTCTCTTTGTTAGTCTGAGTTAGCAGGCGTGGACCTGAGCAAATTTAATGGGATTTCCTTTTTTAGACGGGTGTTCCTGTGTATTAACAAACCACCACTATCTAAACCAAGAACTAACCACAAATGCTACTTAGAAAGAATTACATGGTTTAAATTTCTCATTATGCCTGAATTTAGAATTTTTTTTTTTCTCTTTGTTTGATTCGATGAATCCCTCTCCAAATTCCCCTAACAGATACACACACACACACACACACACACACACATACACAACAATAACACTGAATCACTTAGCAGGCTTACTTGCAGAGTAATTGACAAATTCTAGACAAGGTAGCATATAACTAAAGCCCTAGCTTTTTCAGCCTCAACTGCTGTTTTGGGGTAGAAAAAAATTGCTTTTCAAAAGAATAAATCCGTAATACAGATTACAGATTAAACTCAATTTGACCATCCTTGTATACATATATTTGGACTAAAATAAGGTAATTCAAGTTATTGAGTGTTCACGTGGGACTAGTGTTGCCTAGATGCTAAGAGGTATGCAAAATGAAATAATTAATCTCTGACTATGATATAGAAATACAGAGGAACTAACACTCATGGAGCTCTGACTGTGTGCATGGAATGATGCTAAGCATTTTACAAACATCTGTGTAATTATTTTGTATTCTCACAGTAGCCCTGAGAGGTAGATATTATTTTTCCCTACTTTACACATTTAGAAGTAGAGTCTCAAAAAAGCTATTTAAATAATTCAACCAACATCACATGGCTTGTAGGTGGAACCAGTTTTTTCAATCCACACTTACCCATTTCAGAGACCTGCCACGGAGTCCTTATTTTGTAAAATAGACTCAAAGATGAAACAGTCCAAGATATTGTTTTTCAAGAGCTCTTAGTCTAATAGGGTTCAAAAAGAGATTAAAAAAATAACTAACATAAAGGAGAAAGTGGGCTCTTAAGAAGAACCTACAAAAATACCACAGATGTTCAGAAGAATAAGGAGCAATTATTTATTAAGTGCTACCTTCTTCCTAGTTTCAAGCAAAATATCAGTTCCTCCAGAAAGCCACTTCAGATAGTCTGGTTTTTCCCTCTGCAATCCCCCTGACACACACGCTTACCTGGTCAGAGTACTTAACCCCACAAGTGCTGAATCACATGGGGGGTTAAATTACTGTACACAGGGGAGGAACTAAATGAATGTATGAACGAAAGGAGAGACCTGGATCTAGGCTTCTCAGAAGACTCTGTGCCTGAGGGGAGTTCTGAGGGTCAAGCCACGTTGGGTGCCTATGGAGAGGAGGTGCCTTTTGGGCAGCATTCTCAAAACAGGAACTAGTTTCGACAAGCTGTGAAGGCCAGGCTCGCAGAAACATGGCAGAGAAGGGTTCCATTTGCCATGCCAGGTTCATACAGGGCAGGAGGTTGGGGCAGACAAAGAGAACTGTAAATTTCAGGCCAACGAAGTCAGTTTTGATTCTCAAAAAAAGGGGGGTGGGGGATGTCAAACTTCAGATTTCTAAGCAGAATGATAGAAAAGTATACTTTTAAGGTAAATTGGGATGAAGCAGGGTAGTCTGGAAAGAGCTTTGCAGTGGAGATAGAACTAGGATTTAACTCTAACCTGGTGATTTACTGAGTAGTGCCAGATATAGAACTTAACCTCCCTCAGCCCTCCTCAGGTTCCTCATCTGAAGACAAACAGAAACAGAATATACTTGCAGGATTGTTATGAAGATTAAAGAATATGCCATGTGCTTATCTTAGTCTCTGGTAAGTAGAAACATTCAAAGAGAGTAGGTGGGTTTTGGGTTTTGTTTTTTTGTTTTGTTTTTTTTTTTGAGACAGTCTCAATATGTTGCCCTCAGTAGAGTGCTGTGGTGTCATAGCTCACTGCAACCTCAAACCATTGGTCTTAAGCCTCCCAAGTAGCTGGGACTATAGGCGCCTGCCACAATGCCCAGCTATTTTGTTGTTGTTGCAGTTGTCATTGTTGTTTAGCTGGCCCAGGCTAGGTTTGAACTGGCCAGGCTCTGTGTATGTGGCTGGCACCATAACCATTGTGCTACAGGCATCTAGCTGGGTTTTTTGTTTGTTTTGAAACGGGGTGTTGCTCAGTCTTCTAAGTTGGAGTGCAGTGGTGCAATCATAGCTCGCTGAAGTTTTGAACTTCTGGGCTCAAATGATCTTTTTGCCACAGACACCAGAGTAGCTGGGACTACAGGTCTTCCCTACCACATGCAGCAAATTAAAAGAAAAAATTTTTTTGAGACAAGATCTGGCTATTTTGCCCAGGCTAGTCTCAAAGTCCTAGCCTCAAGAAATCCTTCTCACCTTGGCCTTCCAAAGTGCTGAGACTATAGGAGCGAGCCACTGTGCCTAGCAAGAGTAGTTATTATAATATAGAGGAAGAATCTGAAAGGGAGAGATCTCTAGCTAGATTTGTGCAAGAGTCTGGGGTGAGATTCCAGGAGATCCTGGACAGAGAAGTGGCAGTGACAAGGAGGAGGAAAACGAGAAATGATGCAGTTGGTTGGAAGTTGACATTAGAAGGAAAGGAGATGCTAGCTCTGAGAGGTCATGAACACAAGTATGAATCTCAAGGGCTTATTTATGGGACCAACTGTATGCACTTGGGAAAACAAGAGCACAGAACCCAAAATGAAACAGCGTGGTAGGCTGCTGGACGTACTGAAAACCAGTGCTAAGTCATAGCTAGAGCAGCTGCCGTTCACTGAGCACCTGTGTCCTACCAGGACGTGTACTGGAAGGCAGCCTTATTTTCTCATTTAATACTCATTTTAGCCATCAGGAAAACAAATTTTTGAGGAATTCAATAATATCTCGAAGACAGAGTTCTGGTAGGTGCGCTCCAATTCATATCCGTCTGACTTTAATGTATGTGCCCTTAATCATTTCACTGGTATGTAGAATAGACCATGATCACTCAGTAAAGCAATGAACTTGGGTCCTGAAGTATATGGGGTGTGTTGTCACAGAGAGAGCAGGAGGGAGCGTTGGCAGCACAAGAAAGCTTGTGAATGACGTGCTGGGAGTCAGCTCTTTCTACCTATGGGACCATGAGGAAACTAGTACAGTAGGCCAGGGCTATAATTTACATTATCTTTTCTCCTGGAGAAAAAAAGGGATTTTTGGTTTTCTAGATAAAGCTGACTAATAACACAAACATATTGTCAGCTGGATTCCCAGTAAATAATTCATGTTCTTACAGAACAACATCAGCAATCAATTGAGTTCAACATTTATCAATATGGTAAAGTTGATAGCAAGTATGAGCACTGTTTCATTGCCTCCAGAGTGTAGCATGATTCTCTGTTGTCTGCTTTTGAGGCCATTGTTTCCTGGGCCTTGCTTCCTCAAATTTCCTCCAGGATTGGAAGTTATTTGAATCATTTTTTTTTTTTTTTTTTTTTTTTTTGCTCTGTCTGTCACCAATCGCCCACCCTCACCCAGTGCCCATTCCTGGTATTTACAGGGCCTATCAGAGCCGAGTTACCACCTCACACCTCATCACAAGGTGCTACCATCTAACACACGAGTTCATTTAATGTTGCATTACCTTTGATCTCTTTAAAATGAACTAGGAGGCTGGTCAAGGTGTCTCATGCCTGTAATCCTAGCACTCTGGGAGACCAAGGCAGGTGGATTGCTTGAGCTCAGGAGTTCAAGCCCAGCCTGGGCAAGAGCAAAACGCCATCTTTACTAAAAGCAGAAAAAATTAGCTAGGCATTCTGGTGGGTGCTTGTAGTCTCAGCAACTTGGGAGGCTGAGGCAGGAAGGTTGCTTGAGTCCAGGAGTTTGAGATTGCTGTGGCCTGGCCTGGGCAACAGGATGGGACTCTGTCTCAATAAAATTAATTAATTAATTAGAATTTTAAAAAATAGAATGAAAAGGGATGTCATTGCCTCAAGCCACTCGGATCCTAGTTTTGCAAAACAAGCTTACATGATATCAGTGGAATTTTTTTTAAAGTGAGTGACCGTACAAAGAAGACATTGGGGAGAAAACACTCTATCTCACTGTGGAAGCATTAAGCACCAGAAGCTGAGCATGTTATCCCGTGAATGTTTACTTTAATGGCAGCAATTTGCCAAGGGCACATATAAATTTAATTTGAGGAAGGAGTGAAAATAGAAAGAATTAAGTATCAGGTACAGAGGGGAAAGGTTTACGGTAGGTGCCTTCCAGGAGACCTCATTTACCAGGAGCTTTGAAATTAAACCACCAACATTTAGTGCCAGGAATGGCTTTCTTGTTAGGCTGGAGGGACATTTGGTAGAGGCCCTGTGGCTTGCATTGTGAATGTGTTGTCCAAGGGTTGGAAAGTCCAGATTCATCCTGAAAGCAGACTTATTTGCTTAGCGATTTGTTTGCAGGGTAAAAATGAGCTCCTCAGAACTGTTTTTCTGTTTTTAGATGTTTCTCATGGAGGAGTACTTCAGCTGGTTTGATGGTCCAAACATTTTGGGCTAGGAGAAGGCTTGATCTTCCCTAAATGCCTCTTTTTACCTTCTTGCTCAGGAATCTTCAGGAATCTTTAGGGGCTCCCTGAAGTACATGTCAAGTTCTCAGCAGTGTCACCCCAGTGAGGCTGGCTTATTTTTCACAACCCCCTTGTAGCCATGGCTGGACTCACATATATATCCACTAAACAGAAAGCCATGTGCCTGCCCATAGTTCTACACCCTGTCACCAACATGGATGTGTTGGCTCTTCCATTTTTCCCCACCCCTGGTTAAGCACACTGATCCTTCCTTCTTTTAAGATGCGACTTCAATTTTAATCTTAGCTAAGTCCTTTCTGCACTTCTGATCCCACAGCACTGTAGGGTTCTTGTGATGATTAAATGAGAAAATATGCCAAACAGCAGTTAAAAGGGAGCCTTGGATGGAGAATATGCTTAATTCGCTATTATTAGTCATTTAGACTTCTTTGAGTCTACTACCTCCAGGAGAGCAATGTTAGAAAGGTCAGCGTCTATTTAGAATGGTGTTTTCACTGGGTAGAGTGGCTTATGCCTATAATCCTAGCACTCTGGGAGGCTGAAGTAGGAGAATCACTAGAGCTCAGGATTTTGAGACTAGCCTGAACAAAGTGAGACCCTGTCTCTACTACAAATTGCAAAATTAGCTGGGCATTGTGGCGGGCACCTGTAGTCACAGCTATTCAAGAGGCTGAGGCAAGAAGATCATTTGAATCCAGGAGTAAGAGGTTGCTGTGAGCTAAGCTGAGACCTTGGCACTCTAGCCTGGATGACAGAGTAAGACTGTCTCAAAAAAAAGCAGTGATAGTAGAGCAGCATTTTTACACACATTTATTAAACTCACGAAAATTCAACTGCATGCTCTTTTATAGGTTATTACAATACTGTACAAATATATTTGTTCATATACCCTAAATATATATGCATCACATACACACACACACACACATATATATAAAATTTATATTACTATGGCAGATAATATATGTAAAGCACACATATTCAAAGCATACATATTCTTACTGGACAATATAAGGGATTCTCAAGGACAATTTTAGCTATTGGTAATTTTCACATGTTGTATGGTAATTTTCACATGTTGTATGAAATTCAACTCCATATTACTGAGTTTTTAATATATGCTAGATAAGTCTACATCCCTGCTCTCATTTAATCTTTCATGCCCTAAGGATGAAGAATCTAAGGCTCAGGGATGTTGATCAACTTGTTCAAAGTCACATAGCTTAAAAAACAAGGTTTTCAAACAAGAATAGTCAGATTCTCAAGTGTTTGGCCACCCATGCCCATCCTTGTTGACTGGTCTGGGCTGCCGGGTAGCAGGCATGTCCCCATGTGAAAAGTGGTCAGTGATCAACAGGGAAATGGCCTTGTCATTTAGTTCTGTGGGAGCTTTATCTGGCCCCCATGACCTGGGACATCTATACTGGGGACAGCTCTTTCGATCTGTTCCTCTGTTTCTCTTGTGGCCATCTGGTATGTCCTGCATGTAATGTAAGCTGCAGCTGGAAGCTGGTTCCTAGCTTGGTGTCCACTGGCAGGTCTATGCAAGGCTCTGATTTCATTAGCATGATGTCACTTAGTGCTTCTTTTACTGCCCTAAAGGATGCACATCCAGGCAGGATTGTATTAGAGCATTGTATTAGGAGGAAGATCATAAGGAATCCTGAGCAGGAATATTTTTAGCCCAAATCTGAGCTCTCTGCTTGACTTGATTTACCAGAGTAGCTAAGTGGAAGGCAGTTGGCTCCCACTCTTACCTGAATAGAATGTTAGTTGCAGAATTCACATGCTAGTTGCAGAATTTAACAAACATTTCCTCTGTGCTGTGTCTCAGGCAAAAAAAAATGTTAATAGGATATGGCCCTTGCACTATGGGCTTATAATTGTCTATATTTCACAATCAATTTTACATGTGATTGACCATACTTCTGTATGGCTTGCTTATTGACCCTAAGTTTTGTTATGTCTCCTTGTCTCGGTTAGAAAGGAAGAGTGATCAAAAAGTACGAGGCAGAGCAGGCGGCAGAATGGTCACTGAGTGAGCGACCAGGAGACCCAGCTCAAATTCCAGTCACAGTCCCTAGCTGCTGTGTAAACTGGGACACATAACTAAATCTCTTCAAGCTTTTCTTTCTCTCATACAAATAATGCTTCTGTTGCTCTCATGACATTGTTATATCATATTTGGCAATGTCTTTCAGGGTACACTGGAAGGCATTCTTATTTTATTAAAGTCTACATTTTGAAAATATAGAAATTTATTTTCTGTTAGTTCTGGTCATTTTTTCTTATATGCCAGACTATTAAATTAACGAGACCATTCTAGCCCCTGACTTTTGGGGAAATGGGAGTTAATGATCGTTATCTCCTATTTTTTAAGTGCTGGCAATTAGTTAAGTACACAGTGATTAAATGCTCTGGAGTGGATCGGACACCCGATTGAGTTTCTGACTGTTGAGACAATGTAGACAGTCAGGAGTATTTTGAACTACTTCCAAGGAACTAAGTTTGAGATCAAGTTTATTTCTTCTTTACGGTGGTTCTAGTAGATGGTTATTCAGGGTAGAGGGAATATTGGTGAAGACATCAAGGTCCTAAGTAAGAAGATCTTAGTCCTTACTGGAAAAGGGAATGGCAGGTCTACAGTGTTTAGCTGAATGAGCTGTGGATCCAGAGTTGGATTTAAGGCCTGGCTCTGCCTCTTTTAAGCATTGTGAATCTCAGAAAATTATCTGAACTTTCTGAGTTTTACTTTCTTCACCTGTGAAATAGGGATAAGAATAGTACCCACTTACTTTGGTTGTTATGAGGAGTAATGGAGGTTATACATGCACAATTCTTGATTTGTATTGAGATGCTCAAAATATTGGCAACTCACATTATCATCACAGTTGTCATCACCATTGCCTGCATCATCTCATTGTCACCACCATCACTGTCCTCACCATTATTCGCCTTGATTTCCCTACAAGTTCCTACAGTTCAGTAAAGCTCATCTCGAGTCCTCCACCTCATTCTAGTCTAGATCTCCCATATCAAATCATGGATCATCTTCTTTTCTTAAAACATTCTGTTCATGTCTTCTAAAAAGTCATCTGGCCTAGCTAAACTGCTAAAGGTAGGAGTGGATTATGACTTTTGATCTCCACAGAAAATTGGCTAAAAAACTCACTTGGTGCTTATCAGCAGTTGGGAGATACTGTAGGATGCAAGAACAGTTGTAATAAGCATTTTTTCTACTGGGATTTACTTCGTTTCTCCCTCACTCTCATCCATAATGGTGCCCAGAAGGCATATCAGTGGGTCATTCATGCCATGGGGAACTAATCTTCTTGACTGTTCTGTGATAATTGCCATTTGTTTACAATCTTCCATCTTCCATACTCTCATTTCCCATTCCTTTGTTTAATTCTTCATATTCAATAGTTACTTTGCCCATGTTATGTAATAGGCTGGGAGTATGAAGGAGAGGCATGACACCTGTCCTAATGAGACATTCAGTCTAATGAGAGGTGTTAAAAAAAAATTCAGTATGATAAAGGCTACAATAAAGGAAGTAGGTAGTGTTGGGAAGCATAGAAGAGAGGATACCTGGCCTGTCTTGGTGAGTCAGAGAAGGAGGCAAAAATAGTTGATATTGACTTTGGGTCTGTCCAGTGCAAGAAGGAGGCTTTAAGCAGTCTACTCAGTGGGAAAAATGCAAAGCTAACGGAAGACCCTCTCTCTCTGTTCTCCCAGAGCACTAACAATTAATAACTGCTGAGATTGGCTGCTCTCAGCTGCCTGGTCCTTTTTATTTTTACTTCCTCTTTTCTTGAGAACTTGACCATGCATCTTAGACATGAGACAACATGAATGGCAGCCACCAGCTAACCTTGGAATTCTTCTTCCATTGCCTTATAGTCAAACCTGTGTGTTCTCATGGAAAGATGCCTGGAGGTTGTGATAAACCCAGCTAGAACTCTCTCTGACATGCAATTCTGCAGCCTTTCTTACCCTAAAAGGGGAATACACACACTCTCTATCTCTCTGTCTCTCAAATCTGCCCCCTTTACCTTTGCAGTGAACTTGAACTACACTTGAGACTATAAATCAGAGAGGCAAAATGCTATGTCTAAAATCATATAGCAAGTTAGAAGTTGGGGAAGGCATTGGAGACAGAATCCCTGTATAAACAGCATCCCTGAACACTTCATGAATTTTTAAGCTTCCAAAAGTTTGCTTGTGCTCATTCTACATTCTTGCAGCCTCATCCAAAGCTCCCTCTAAAGGCTGCTCACAGTTGTCCATGTCTTCCAGCCCTGCTCCACCAGCCCAATCCTGGGGAGAATTAACCACTTGCACTTGTGTGTTGCAGAGCCCTGCATTCTAGAGTTCATGCCTCCACGTTTTCCTGGTGTCTGTTGTTCTCCTCTACCAGTTTTAAGTGTATAAAGACTGGAATTATCTCTTAGTCATTTCTCCACCCTTAGCATGCAGTAGATCCTTGGTTAATCTTGCTGAATGATTCAGCAAACAAATCCCAGAGACAGCCTATCTTATTGAAGCCAAGGTGCCTTTCAGTTTAAAGCCATCTGCAAGGTTTTTTGAAACCCCAGAGAAGGTCATGTCCCTTCCAAATAAATGTTTATCTTGACATTGTTCTTGGAGCTGGAGGGTTGTGTAGGCCTGGCCATTGGGCAATGTGCAAACAGAAAACTCCCATGATAGATGGGCTGGAGATTGCCATCAAGTACACGGACTTGATGAACCAGTTATTTTTACACAAGCAAATACAAACTGTGGTTACCCAAGCAGATAAATCTTGGGAATCCTCTCTCTGCCTTCAACAGGATTTCCTTGGTGAATTATTTTGTCTTCTCACAAACATCACCCTGCTCTCTGCTGCCTTCAACAATAGTTTTCAAATCTATGGTTCTGAGGCTGGGCCCAAATAGCCAACTGAGTGTGAATGATTTCAGAGACTGTGAAAAGGTAGACAGCTCAGTGTAGCACAAAAATCAGCAGAGCAGAGAGACTTTAGAATCTGAAAGAACTGGGTTCAAATTCTGGCTCAACCATGGAAACTTTAGGCAAGTGAATTAGCTCCTTAAAGATAAGTTTCCAAATCTGCGAAATGGAATGTTTTCCTGAGATGGTTTTGAAGAGGATTAAATGTGATGACAAACGGGACCGACCAGGTGTGTCCCTGTCACTTTGTAAAGGTAAGTCCTTCCAGGGATGCGAGGAAGGTGAGGCAGGCAACAGACAGCAAGACAATCTTTTGTGGGGGCCTTGAAAGTTAGTAAAGAAGCAGCATTTTACACTGGAATCCACCTCTTTCGCACCTATTTTTTCTTTCCTTTTTTGGATAGAGGCAAGGGTCAGTGTCTTCCTGCATCACAGGCAATCTCATTACCTTCTGCTCTAACTCAGCTGCCCAAAACCACCAATTGCTCTTTTTCTCAATGGAACCCATGTGGGGCCCCCTTCCCACACAGCGGTTGTTACACCTCTCCCCCAACTCTCGCCTCTGGCCATGCCCCACCTCTGCGCTGATGCTTAGTGACCATTTCCCAAATACTGGGAACTGAGGGTGTGGACCACGAAAAGTAACCTTTTTATTATTTCAGCCCAGGGTTTTGACCCCAAACAACACATCCTGTTAGAACAAAATAGGTACTGAAAGCAGTAATTATAACACCGCACCAAGCACTCCTCCCTGTCACATCCTCCCCCTCTGCAGAGTTCCCCGAGAGGTGTTACTGGGGTGAGAGTGACAGAAGGTGTTCGGAACAGGCGGCTTCCCTTTGCCCTCCCCTTGTTCATGCATTGAACAAGTTAGCTTGCCTTTCTTTAAACTGGTAATCCTATGCACATAAAACAAAATTAAAAAGCTTCAAAGTGGCATCCAGGGAAGGTCTCCCTCCCCTCCCGTCTCCTGCTCCTACATTCTCCATGTGGGAGCCACGTCCCCGTTACTAGCTTCTGGCGGCATCTTATGCATACATGTATATTTATATATTTCACACAAAAAGTAGTGTAATTTTGCAACTCGCGTTTTGTGCTTAGCATAGGATTCTGTAGCACATCTTCAATTCAGTCGATGGAGACTTCTCTCTTCTAAACTGAGGGGGAGTACTCATTTATATGTGTGAATCATAGTTTATTCAGCAAGTCTTCTGATGGGCATTTAGATTGTTTGTAAAAATGCAACGAATAACTCTGTGCCTACGTCATTTCCCTTGATTTAGTTCCAAATCCATTAAGAAAACATGAAGGCGGGAGGTGCTGTGAGCTGGCTGGAGCACAGAAACACCTGGAATCCCTGGAATGTTCCTTGCCAGCCTTCCTGTCCTCCTGGGGAACTCTCACTCTTCTTTGAAGATGGGGCTCCTGGGTCACTTCCTGCCTTAAGCCTTTCCAGGTCAGTGCCAGCCAGGGAAAGTTGCTTCGAATCTTTTGGGTTTCTAGGTGGTGACTCCCAAACTGTGGCTGTGTAAGGCTCTCCTGCTGAGCCCTGCCCACCCCTCTGTGTCTCATTCTGCAGCTCTGAGAATGGACATTTCTAACTGGTTCCCTGATGATGCTCAATTTCCCCACCTTGTGACCTGTAACCACTGTTTAGCTCACCTCTTACTGACAGCCATCCCACCCTCCCCAACCCACACCCCAGGCTGGGTTAGCTCCTCTTGAAATACTCACAATACACACTCAACTTTCTTCTGAAGCCGGAAACCTTCACGAGTGCAGGTCCCAAGGAACACAGTGGGTGGTAGGTAAGTGTGCGTGAGATGAATGAATGCTTTGAAATTATTCTGTTTCCCCACATGGCTACGTTCCTTAGGGCCAGGGTCTCTAAGTCTTAAAGACCCCCTCCCCCATCTCCATTGCTATCAGCCTTCTCTGCAATTGGCCTCTTGCTCTGTACTGGTGCCCTCAGTTTTCCTCTCCCCCACTTTTTATGTTTTGGCCCTAAGGCAGACAGGCTGACAGTTTAATAATGTAAATTGTAATGACTGGCAACTATCTCTATTTACGTCAATAGGAGGTTCATTAAATAAATGATTACATATCCATATCTGTGCATAGAGAACTTCCTAATTCCTTCTGAAAGCTGCTCCCCCCTCCCCAGCAGCCTGTTAGTTAAATGCTGTGGCATCAGAGGGGCATCAGGGTCTGCTGTGACTAAATCAGGTATTCCAAGTCTACCCTTTGTCTGTCACGTTGCCATTAACATTTGTTTTCTGAATTGATAATGTTCTGTTGCCATCAATTGCCCCCAGATCTTCAGTGAAGTATTTGAGGACAACATGGTGCTGGTTGGTAGAGGATGGCTAGTGGAGGTTGCTAAGCGGACTGCAGCATCAGGTCAAGGGGGACTTGGCTGGCCATGAATGAGTAAGGGCTAAGACTTTGCTCTACAGGCACTAGGAAATGTGCAGGGGTAGGGGGAGACCTCAGCTGCTATGCATTTTAGAGAAATTTCTCTGGCTGCACTGTAGAGCTGGGACTTCAAGAGGCCAAGACTGTAGGCAGGAATGGTGGGAGACTCTCCCAATAGTTAAGTGACCAATGATGAGGGTCTCAGCTCAAGACCAGTGGTAACAGAGTTTGGGAAGAAGGGAGGATCCCATGGCAAAATTAACCATGACTGGCCTTTCACTGCATGAGCCATTTGTGTGTGCACTCACACACCCGTGCACAGAGGGGGCGACATGGAGAGAATCAATGATGATTAACAGTGATGCTCTAGTGCCTGGTTAACCAGTTACTTGGTGGTGTCATATATTGAGCTTTACAACAATAGAGGGGGCAGGTATTCAGAGAAATGGATAGATAAATTCAGTTTTGACCAGGTAGAGTTTGAAATACTTGCAAGGGTTTGGATATTCCGGTTTCAGGCTCAGAAACGAAGTGAGAGTGGGATAGATGCATCTTTGAGTTATCAGGCTACTCAAATGGAATCTTGAGAATGGATTGATAGAAATCAGAGGGTTTCAAGATCAACAGTATTTGGGGACCAACAGAGAATGTGGGTTCCAGGAGAAGACCGAGAAGGAATAGAGACAAACTAAGGAAAGGACCTGAAGTGAAGGCAAGAGCAGAGATGGGGGCAACCCACCCAATCTAGATGCAGGACAGCAAGTGATGAGGCTATAGCTGTGTCGGCCTTACTGACCATTTCTCCATTTTTTTGTCCCCATTGAAAACTGAAGACATTACATAAGTGCTTTTAGAATGCTATCACTTACCACTGAAAAATCTTGGAAACATTAAAGAAATGCAACAAAACCAAAGCTTTATTTTAAAAAGGAGAAAAAAACACTCCAAGGTTATTCTTTGATTTTTGTGGCATTTTCATTGACATTGTATGACAGTCCTTGCCGGGAAGCAGGAAGAGTGGTCCTTTGAAGCACGGTTGTAAGCATCTGCTGAAGTCGCTTGGCAGTCAGATCCGTTAAACACTGACAGACACTATGTGGACGGCCTCTCCCAACCTCCCTCTGCAGCCGGGTGTCTCCGCCAAGCACCTTCCCCTCTGAGGACACTGGTGCGGTTTGTCATCAGCACAACAAGGGCCCTGTATGAGGATGTCACTAACATGGCGTATTGTGTCTTGACAGCGGGGGCGGAGCCCACTTTGCTCAGCACACAAAGAAGCAGAGAGGACTTGGAAAGTCACCTCCTCCCATCCACACCTTTGTACTTCATGCAGCGACCTGCTGCTTCACGCCAGCCACCAAATGCCAGTGGATCACAAGTTGCATGGCTGATTAGATGTCTAAAAGTTTGCTGGCATCTCACTTTTTCAACTGATTTGTACAAGGTCAAAGTAAAATTGCTTTCAGAACAGTCTGTAGTTAAAGGCAGCACAAGTTCAGAATGTATGAATTTAAAACCATATTTTATTAACTGTTAATCACAAACCACCATCGAGTGGTTCTCAGTCCTCAGCTACATCATGATGACCAAGAGGACTTGCTGAAACCCAGTGCTGGGCCCCAACACCAGAACGTCTAATTCTGCAGCTCTGGGCTGAAGCCTAAAAATCTTGATTTCTCACAGCTTCCCAAACCATGCCTGTATTACTGGTCCAGTAACTATACTCTGAGAAACACTGGTGTGGAGAAAAGAACCCTGAACTTCAGATCACGGGTGACAATGACTCTGGAATTCAGTTTTCTCAACCATATCTCCTCTGTATGTTGGGACATACAGCTCCAACAAACCCCATACTTAAGATTTTCTTTTTTGTTTGTTTTTCAAAAAAAAAAAAAGAAAGAAAGGAAAGGAAAGAAAAAGAAAGGAGAAGAAAAAAGAAGCAAACATCTAGGAAGTAACTTAGAAGTCACAATTCCTTAAATCTTCATACTGGAGCAACTGCAGATTTTTTTTTTTTTCTCTAACTTTCATGTTTAACTGGGCGACCTTGGACAAGTCACTTCATCTCCCAGAAGCCTCTGCTTCTTGCATCTCATTGGCCAAAAATGAATCACATTGCTACACTCAGAACCAGCTCATTTATGGTTTCTTTTATTATTATTATTATTAAATAACAGCTGTGTATATTAATGCACTCATGGGCACCATACACTGATTTTATAGACCATTTGACATATTTTCATCACACTGGTTAACATAGCCTTCCTGGCATTTTCTTAGTTATTGTGTTAAGACATTTATATTTAGTAAATTTCACATGTGAAACTCATTTATGGTTTTTGTCTCCTTCCTTTAGACTCCAAGGATGTTGAAACCTTCTATCAGTTTTAGGGAGACGGAGTGTTATAGTAGGAATCGGACAGACCTAGGTTCAAATTTTGGCTATGCTGCTTGTTAGCTTGTGAATTTGGGCAAGTGACTTCGAATTATTGAGATCCAACATCTCAACTCCAATACGAAAGTAAGAATAAACTTATCTCAGAGGATGGTTGTAGGGATTAAACAAAATCAAAGGCATATGAGATGCTTGGCATACTTTTGGACACATAGTAGATAATCAATAAATATAATGGTAGTCACTGTGTACGTGTAAATGCCTAAAACAGCAAGGTAGTTACTCGGTAAGTCCTGGAACCCACCTGAACTGGATCTCACCGTGGCTGGCAGTTAAGGTATTAAGGCAGCGGTTCTCAACCTGTGAGTCAGGACCCACAGGAACTGTATTAAAGGGCTACAGCATTAGGAAGGTTGAGAACCACTGCATTAAGGGAATAACCCAAACAATGAAGAAAAAGCACAAAAACAAAATACCTCATTTTTTCCCTAAACAAAACCTCTGAATCCTTCCTTGTTGGCAGCAGTAGGTGGGTTTCACGCTGCCCTGGAAGACAAGGAGAGACAGCCGGCACAGCGGAGAAGCCACCAGCTGAAGACGTCCGGCAAGTCTGCAGCAGGAGCTTCTGCAGCAAGACCCATTGCCAAATCCTAGATGGGGAAGAAAAATCAGAGGAGCAGGGAAGGGAGGGTGAACAAGGAGATGGCAGAGAAGACTTTGCAATTATCTCCTTGAGACTGTTTAGAATGCAATGTTCCTCTCCACCCCCTTTCCTTTTCACGTTGTAATTTTCTTCACAGAAAGAACACAATGGAGAACATTTTCCAGACTGCCGAGCTGCTCACTCCAACAGCCCAGACATTGGAACAAATAAGGAAAAAAACAGAGGCTTTTTTTTTTTTTTTTTTTTCTCTGCAGAGATTTCAGAGATTGGAACTAAGAAATCCAGTTATATTTGGACATCACGTTACCTGCCTATTTAATGGTTTCAGTTTGATCTGTTCAGGATGTCCTCCCCCCCAAGTTTCAATTGCTGCTTTCCTTGCCTGGGGTGATTGGAGAGGGGCTGCCGCTATTGTGGGATTTGATTGCCACCCCCTTCCACTCGCTGAGCTGAGAGCCAGCCTAGACTGCACAGTTCATTCCACCTGTATTCCCACATGCTGTGTGTTTGATTGTCCCCGTTTTCTTCTTAGCTCTCAGAAGCCATAGCAATGTCCTGGACCCCATGCTTAGTCTCAGGATGACAAGTGATCCTTAAAAGGGCACAGGACAAAGATGTAACAGGACATCAGGACACAGGGTGTCCTGTGGCTTCTCTGGATTCTCCCACCTGCCACTCTGTGCCTAGCCTAATACTCCCCATCCTCAAAGCCAAATGAGCAGCCAGGTTGCAGTTTAACATAAATCACTAAATTCCTCCCCAGAAAGGCTGTGTATTTCTTCCCGTGGAATATAAATGTAGAATCAGAGCATGCATTTTCTTCATCTCTTTCTGTGTACTTCAAAAGAGATAATTTCTGTATCTTTTCTTTGGACCTGTCAGACAGAGTGGCTTCCCCCACCAATGTCTTGGTGCCATTAAATATACTACATGCTGTCCTGCTAAACTTTTGTTTTCCAGAGGCCCCCCGAGAGGAGAGGCCAAGCAGAGAAAAACCCAGCCAACTCACCCCATCATACAGCAGCCAGCGCCCCCGCCAGCTAGCTGATCAGTGACGCATCTCAGGTGAATCTATCAATGTCAGCTGAGCTCAGACCGTGTTAGAACCACCCATCCAACCTGCTGACTCAAGAGAAATAAGACGTCTTTGTTATTTTAAGCCATTGCTATTTATCGATCATATATTATGTGACAGAAATTGCTTAATACAGGGACACAACAATGAATGAAATATTATCCCTGCTCTTGAATACATTATGAACTTTCAGAAGGAGATTAACATGAAAATATGCTACAAAATCTATTTTATAGATGGAAAAAATGGAAACATAAAGAAGTGCTATGTTGCTGCCATAGGCACCGTGATGTGATGGCCATTCTAAAAAGGTGATCCTAGAATGTGGCCATCCTTCACTGAAATATTTATTCAGGGGAAAATTATTAATCAATAAGAAAGTAAAAAGAACATTTCCTTTTCCATACCCACTTCTCCCTTCAAACTATTTTAATAAAAATTCTAACACTTATTTGGCAATATGTAGGGTATTAAAATTTCCTTTCTGTAGCTTCATTACAGTTCTTTTTAGAGAGATAGGACATAAATTTCCAGAATTTTAATAACAGCAGATGAGTATAAGGACATTGTTCACCAACCAAAATGCAATTATAGTTTTAAATGCCTTCCTCATTAGATAATAATTATACCCACTAGATTTAGCCTCCTTAAACCTATGGCCTGTGTCTTCCTCAAGACTGGGTCCAAGCACTGCCAAGGTACATGTCAGATATTAGAAGTTCAGCGAATAATTAGCTAAAGGAATAAATAAATGAGTAATCTAGACAATTGGGCACATAATTTGATTTTTCTTTGGCTGTAAGAAGACCATTTTTAAAGGATATTCCTTTTAATTTTTTTTATTTGTTTTTTTAACTTTATTTAACGACTAGGTTCAGAACATTCTTTGTCTATAAAGGGGAGGCAAACTGACATTTGTCAAGCATTTGTCATGTTCCAGGCACCACATTAAGGCTATGTTCTTAATGACATTAAATCCTCATGATGACCATAGGAGGTAGATTTTATTACTGAATTTGACAGATCTAAGTGCAAGGGCTCAGAGAGGCTAAGTAACCTGAAAGAGATTCCACAGTGAGTATGTGAAATAGATATATTTTATATTTTAAAACCAATCTACTTTCCCCTCCCACAATGGTAACATTCTACTTTGAACAGCCTTGCGATCAGTCCTTCGCCCAATGTCTTGTGAATCATTTTGATGTTGTGATGTTGTGAAAAAACTGTCAAGTAAAAAAGAAAGGAAAAAATCCACAGTTCAAAAGAGGACTCAGAAAAAAAAAAAAAAAAAGAGGACTCAGGCATTTTAAAGGAGAGTTGGAGTCACAGAGTTTATGGAGTCCCAGTGGGATAGATTAGCGAGTGGGGGATATAATGATAGGGTCCACAGACATTCCTAGATTGAAGAGTTTATGTATGTCTTCCTGCTTTCAGCAGCTGTACTTGCCTCCGATTTAATTATATGCCTGGGGTACAGATGCCACTAGAATTGCAGGCCATATCTTGCTTCCCAGGAAGGGTTATTGGTTAGATGACACTCAGCTCATGGAATGTAGTGGGGGAAAAGGATATTGAGTTGTCCCTTAGGAGTGGAGACAGATTTGAATATTTTTGAGCCAAGATTCACCCACTAATTCATTCAAAAATATTTATTACTATTCTGGTGAATATTGATGGACATTATCTTTGTTCACCTTAACAGAAATATAGCCAATCAGAGTACACCATTCTCCTGGACACACCCAGTTCAGAATTTGGCATATAACCTAGGCTGTGTAACAGTCCAACTTAGGGAATTGACATGGACATTCAGTGAGAGAAAGAATGATTCTCAGATCTTAGGCTGAAGGAATCTTGAGAACTAGAGGTGCCAGGACCATTTTACCCCTCATATGGAGATAGTTTCTCAGAAAAGTACAGCAGCAGAGAGATATGCAGAGCTGAGACGTGGAGGAAGAGAAGTAGTTCAACACCTAGATCCTGCCATCCCCAAATCCTTAGACTTTTGCAGTTACATTGAACAGATAGCCACCCTGTACTCAACCCTAGAGGTGAGAGCTGGAAGTATGAGGAATCAAAATTTCTGTTCCTTGCCTAAATATAGGCACTGTCTTCAATTTATTACTGATATCATAGAGTAAGCAGAGGGATTGGTATCATAGCTGTGGGACTGAATGCTAGCCCTGTCCTGTATCCCTTTAACATCTAATCTCGTCCTACTTTAACACCTAATCAGGATCTAGTCCTAGGAGACAGGACCAGAAGCTCTCTTCTCATCTCACAGAAAGCTCTCACTCTGGTGGGACATGTGGAATTATTCACTGGTTGCATAAAAGTTTGGAAAATTAATTGACCTCACTGAACCTCAATTTTCCTTACCTGTAAGTGGAGGAATCTGAGGATCAAATGAGCAGTTGGATAAGAAAACACTTTAACACTATGAAGGAGTCTACTCTTTAAGAGTGAGGTCTATTTTCATCACTATGATATCATTTAAGAACTCATAATCAGTTACTGAACATCTAACAAGCACATGGTTAAGGATCAACATGCTATTCAAAAGAATAACATAATTCATTTAGCAAATGAATTATAACTTGATGCTCAAAAATTCTTCATCGTCTTTTTACAATCTAGTTTAAAATATATGAGTAGGGTGGGTTGACCTTCCTTTGCCATGAGAAACTATAATCTAGAAGCTCCCTGGGATGTTTTAGTTCCACCCTGTATCAGTTAACTATTGCTACATAACAAACTACCATGAAAGTTATGCTTAAAAGTACAACAAAACAATTATTATTTTCCTTGAGTCTCTGGGCTGGCTGGACAGTTCTGTTAATCCTGCATGAGCCTGGCTGGGCTTGGCTGGACTTGGCTGGGCTTGGCTGATCTTGTCCGTTCTTGTGAGTCAGTGCCAGCTAGTGGGCCAGCTAGGGAATGGCCTTAGCTGGTGTTTTCTCCTGTTCTTCCACAGGTCAGCCTGAGCTTGCATTCATGGTGGTGGTGTGTTTCTAAAAGACAGAAGAGTTGCTTGAGGCTCTTACGGCCTAGGCTCAGAGTTGGCTCACTTTCTCCATATTCTATTTTCCAGAGCAAGGAATAGGCCAACTCAAAATCAAGGAGTGGGGATACAAACTTCATTTCTCTATGAGGGGAGCTACACAGTCACATTGCCAGAGAGAGGAAGCGGGCATGATAGGAATTGGAAAATAACGCAATTAATTCAACCAATAATCTTTGCCTAATATAGAAAAGTGATTTAATGCTATTAACTCAGAAAAGAAAAAATGTAGATCCCCTCTTCTCTCTTTATCTGATCTCCTCTGTTTTGTCTCCTGACACTGTACTGGGGAGACTTTCACAATCTCTGCTGCCTAGAAAATTGGGATAGCTCTAAACTAATCTCTCTGTTTTCAAACCAATTTGAAGACCTTTATTTAATACCTACTGTTCCTTCAGTTCTGTGTTAAGAGCAAAGGAAAAAGAAAATTCTAAGAATATGATCCTTCTTACCTCCTGAACCTCAACACAGTAGGAGTTATAAAGATAGACGCTATTACCTGTAAGGCAGACTGAAAAATGGTTCTATGCCTTCTCACCACAAATCTCTCTCCACTTTGTTATTAAGGTATTTTAATAAAGTTATTCATGTTGCCTACAAAATAATGACCACCTTCTTAAGCTTGTATTCAAGTCTTCCATAAATTCCTCATGCTCTCTCTTTCCAAATTTTGCTCCAATACTTCTAGGAAAGAATTGAGTACCTATAGTGGATTTCCTGACTGTATTTCTTTGTACATAATATTTTGTCTACCTGTGCATTCTCACTTCTCTTGTCTGGTTGTGGAAATCCCACTCATGGTATTAAAATTCTGCTCAATTTTCAACTCCTCATAGAGTCTTCCCTTCCTAGTCTGCTTAGAATTAATATACTCTTTTTCTTTTCTTTTCTTTTCTTTTCTTTTCTTTTCTTTTCTTTTCCTTTTCTTTTCTTTTCTTTTCTTTTCTTTTCTTTTCTTTTCTTTTCTTTTCTTTTCTTTTCTTTTCTTTTCTTTTCTTTTCTTTTTTAACTCTAACATTATCTTATGTTCTTTATTACCCTAGATTCCAGTGCCCTGAAGGCAGGCCTCAGTTGTCCTCACCTAAGTGTCTATCAAGTTACCTGGGATGACTGGCTCTGAGCAGGTGCTGAGTGAATGCCATTAACCTGACTTGACTCTCTAACCCCTTTCTTCCTGCTCTGAAACTCTGCCTTCAACCGTAAGAGCTGGTGAGTCATGGTCACCTTCCATGACTTTTTTTTAGCCAGCAGTGTAAACTGCAGTTGAGTTGGGCTGTGAGGAATTGGCATGAACTATAGTCCTAAAAGGAGTCCTGCTCTGTAACAGGGGCAGTTACTTATTGTATTCTCTCTTCTGGCCACATTTCTGAAGCTTAAACTCATATTGCCTTGTTAACTTTATTTTTAGGTGTCTAGAAGTTTAAAAGACAGTTATAACCATCTTTGGTTTATTATACTTATGAATAGCCTTTGGAAACCCAGTGTTCTGATTATAACCATATAAACTGTTCAGAAAAGGATTTTTATTTATTCCAAGTTTGAACCCCCATGTTTTAGATGAGTGGCTTTCAAACTTCTGTGTAAGAATCATCCAAGGTATTTGGAAACATGTGAATTCCTGGGCGTTATCTCCAGAGTTTCTGAATTCCTAGGTTTGGGCAGGGCCTAGGACTATGTAATTTACTCAGACTCCCCAGAGAATTTGGCTGCTGGCAAACCATGCTTTGACAAAAACTACTGCAGACTTATGAGCATCAGACAAAGAAGAAAAATGTTGGCTGCAATCTGGCAACAGAATTGATGATACCAGAGTTGCCATCACAAGCAAGAGACCTGGGAGGTCTTTGAATAGCTATCCTTTCACCATGCTACTCCTCTGCTCAAGAAGTTTCAATGGCTCCCTCTTGCCCCTTCCAGATCAAGTCCGAACTCCTCCCCGTGCCATACCAGTCTCACTCTGAGCTCACTCTCCTCCCAATTCTGCTCAACCCGGATGTGCTACTAAAACCAGGCAAAGTCTCTTACTGTTCATAGCACTCACCCTTGGTTTCCTCTTGATAGCTTCCCTTTTGCCAGTGATAATACATTTCATTTCTACTGTTTTGCTTTCTGCTTGTTTTGTATCCCATCTCTTTTTTTTCAGTAAGAATCATAGAAATTCTACTGAACGTCTTTCTTATATCAGGCACTGTCCATACCTTAGCTCATTTGATCATCAGATGGGTCCCAGGATAAAGGTGTTATTATCACTCCTATTGCTGCAGGGGAGCTTCTGTGATTTGCCCATGGTCACACGACTGGTATGTGGCTAGACCTAAGTGCCGCTGTCACTTACATGACACCATCCTACTATGTGAAACCTATTTAAATTATATTCTCTCTTCAAGGCTCCAGTTAAATAATATTTTTTGAATTAAGACAGAAATCCAATATCTCTGCATAGTGGGGAAAAAAAGGACAGAAACCTAATTTTCCTCATCCGTAAATTGGGTGGGCATACCTAGTTTGAAGGTCACTGTGAGGATTAAGGCAGCAAGGTCTTTAATTGTACTAAAAACACATTGCCTGGCATGATCTGGGTGATTTAGAGGGACTACTGTCTGGATGCCATTCACCAAGTAACCCACGCAGAGTCTCTTCCTGCAGGAGGGTTGGAAATCATGTGGCTTTTGAGAAACGATGGGATTTAATTATCAGAATAAAGTTTCTGGCATCAAAGCACAATTTACCTTTCTTCTGCAGGTCACAGTTCTCATTCAAGGGTAAAGATATTAGGAACCATCCTTCTAGCTGAAACATCTTTTATCTCCTCTTCAAAGAGTAATCTCAGGGCAGCCACAGCCATGGAAACAGAATGTGGCAGGTGTAGCTGTGCTTGGGATTAGAGGCCCATTTTCCCCAGCGGGAAGGAGAAAGGCTGCGGTCAGGGAAGATGAATGGACCAAGGCTGTTTTGTCACGGTCTGCAAAGAGTGCATTCTCCCAGCGCCCCGATCAATCAAGCTCCTGTATTGAAGCCCCTTTGCTATCATTTTTGAGTGACTTGTAACCCTTTTGTGTCACCAGCGAAGGGTTTCTCATCTGCTTGGGTGACCCAAAATTGTGATGTGGCTTATAGCAGAGCCTGGCCCACAATTAAGAGATTTTAGTTGTTTCTTTGTTCCTTTACAGCGACTGGGGATAGAGGTGGTTTGGAGCTTTCCCTGGAAAGAGCCTGCGTTTTCACAGCTTTGCTTGTTTTGTCAAGTGTGGAAGAAACTGTTCTGTGTGGTCTCTCATGAGGGAAGGATAAAATGCAGCAATGAAAGACATGGTGCTGGGCGCTTTGATGAGCCATCAATGTCGTGTGGACGGAGGGGGTGGTGGGGAGAGGTTAAAGCCAGGCCAGCTGGCTTCAAATCCTGACTCAGTGGATGACAAGCTATGTGTCTCTTGGCAAACTACTCACTATGCCTCAGTTTCTCTAAACTGTAAAGTGAGGTGATCTTGTCTATCTTATCAAGTTGTTAGAAAGATGAAAAATAGTTCCGCAAAATGTCTGATAGGTAATAAGTTTATAGTAACGAAAATAGCAAAAACCAGGTTCAGAATCTATCAACGTTTATAGTAGTGTGCAAGCACAAGACGACTGCTCCTTCTGTTCAGTTCTACCAGCATTTACAAAGAGCCTCCTGTACTTTGGGGCATTAGGGTAGCATCTGAGGACATAAATATGGTGGCAATTTGGTCCCCATAAGAGTCACGGTGGGTCTCCAGCCAGTGTTTATACAGCGTCTGCATGCTCAGAAGAAACCAGAGCCCAGATAATGAGAAGGACTGCGTAAGGCCCCAGAGCTAGTTATTTCCAGAATCCATATCCAGGCTTCCTGATACTACATCCAGGGCCTTTTCCATTGACCAATGTCTCTTGTTTTAAGAAAAGAGTAGGGCTGGTTATGTCATTCTGAACAAAAGCCCTGCTAGAGCCCAGCTACCCAGAGTCCAGGCCAAAGTGGATTATTGAATATAACTAACCCAATAAAAGCTAAGAGGGAAGGCCGAGATGTGTTCACACAGGAGAGCCCAGCCATCATTTGCCTGGGCTGAGAGCTTCTTGTCTGCTGCCTCTGCTAATGCTCAGTCACCTCCTCCTCCTTGTCCAGGCGCTACAAACAGGTCATTCTGATAATCCAAGAGATGACCTGTGGTGACATCAGCCCCCCTTGGGCACTGGGCTCCTGATTACATGCTCTTAACCCCTCTCCCTATCACCCCTGCATCTCAGCACAGGGATGGTTCTGCAAGGGTGAGCCCCCTCTCTCAGAGATGGGTCTGGTTTCCGCAGGGCGCACGTATCTCCTGGCCAGTCCAGGTGTATAAAATCACATTTCAGCCAATTCTGACCCAGTTTAAACTTTGTGTGCATTTTAGAGACAGAGTTCACTAATTTTGTTTCCTTCCAAGAACTACGAAGACTTATGATGTTTGTGCTGGTGGATATAAATTTCACTATGAAAATAGAGAAACATACAGAAAAGTTGAAAGCATTCATATGCCCACCAATCCTCCCATGATTATTTGACTATAACTTGCATTATCTTGTAATTATTCACTAGCCTATCCATTGACCTACCCATTTATCATCAGTTGATCTGGTCTTTTAAACAAAATTCACACTAAGTTGCAGATATTGGTACATTTTCTCCTTAACACTTCAGAATTTTTATCATTATCTAGAGTTTAATATTTTTTATATTCTCTTGTTCTTTTGAACATACAATGAAATGTAGAATCTTAACTTTACCATGGATGAGTTTCGACAAACGTATAAGTTCATGGAATGCAAGCTTCAATGGCACGTAGCACATGCTAGGACCTCCCCAAAGTCCCTTTAAGTCTGTCAATCTGGGCACCTACACCTCACCAGAAGCAAACACTGTTTCAACGTTTTTTTGGTTTTTTTTTTTTAACCACATAAATTAATTTGTCCTCTTCTAGAAAGAACTTCACACAAACTGAATCAGTCTGTATGGTCCCTGTTTTGTAGACGGTTCTTTGACTCCAAACAATATTTTATCATTCAATTCTGACATATTCAGACTAGGGTTTCATTGCAGTGAACATTTGAAAGGTTATCACAGCTAAAATACTTCAAAATAATGCCTAGCACATAGTAAGCATGCTATAGATGTCACTACTGCTTCTGTAATTATTCTTTATTATTATTTTCATATCCCCATGCTTGCATATAGAGGCAGTATTATGGATGAAGTCACCAAAGTAAACTACTTTAGTTCAATTTTTCATCTGGGAAGTTGGCCTTAGAAAATATCCTAGATCCTAACTTTCTATGGTTCAGAGCTCCTTAGAGTTATACTCCCCTGTCACGCTGTTTCTATCTCCATCTCTCTATCTTCTTTCCTTCATATGTATGTACATGTGTGTGTGGAGGTGTGTTTAGTTTCCCAAATAGAGGGTAAACTTCTTAGGAGTAGCACTTATTGTGCTTGCTACGACTTTTTATCCGTTTTGGTGCGGTGCAACATGATAACCATGCAGAAGATAATTGACACACCTACTCAATATGATATCAAAATGAAGGTTTTCCCCATCTAGAGATAATTAGTTTAGGAAATGGCAGAGAGGCCCCTGAATGGATGTGCTATGTTGGTTCTGGAATAACTGAAGTTCTTATCAGGTTCACATCCCTCGTTTTGGTGTCAAGATTCCTGGGTTTGAACTCTGATTCTGCTGTGAATCTGCGTTTTCTGGGGTGGTGTATGCAGGACCACTGTCTCTTCTCATCTTTCTGTATGTGACAGCTCTTATAATCTCTGTTTTACAGCTGAGGAAGCTAAGGCTCAGGGAAGTAGCTAATAAGCAGTGGGCCTTAGATTTGAACTCAGACCTGTCTGATTTATAAATCTGGTGCCATGTTTTATGTTCTGAAAACCATTATATTTCTGACTTATTTTAAGTACATATAGAGAAGTAAGGCTGAAAGTTGAACAGTTAATAAAGCTGCTAGTATGAACAGTGGACAAGATAAATAATAAATGGCTCCAACATGTACACTTACTGCAATAGACATGAACATGCTCACTGGTGAGTGTTTTTTTGGATTCCAAGGCAGCCCTGGAACGGGCAAAGTTACTGTTACCATTTTCCAGATCAAGAAACTGAGTGCAAAAAAGCAAATGACTTGCACTAGGTCACACAATTAGCAGGTAACAAAGTGGTGAATGGAGATGACGTAGGGAAGCCGGGTTTGGAAATAGGTCACCTGACTTTAAAGTAAACACTTTCTAGGTTGTGCTACCTGTTGGAGGTGAGACAAGTTGACAAAAAATGTCTGTGGGCAAATGCATTTGAAAACAAAATGTGTTTAGTTGTTACTGTTTCAAAGGAAGTTGTCAAAATAGTTTTAAAATCAGCACATTTTATAAAAGTATTTATTTTGCACGATCTCAAATCTGTTGGCATAAAAGTAGCACTTCTCCTGTAAAAATAAACAGATGCCTCCCTTTTTGGCAGTTAATAGGTCTAATCCCCGGCGTGTGGGGGCAAGTAATTACAGTCTCTTGCCACAACCCAAATGGATTTTTTCTCTTTTTTTTTTTTTTTTTTTTAATTGTTAAATCATAGCTGTGTACATTAGTGCAATCGCCTGTACCCTTTCTAACATGCACCGTAGATGTGGCCCCACCCATTGCCCTCCCTCCAATAAAACCTCCCCCCTCCCTTCCCCTTCCTTGGCCCTTTCCCCATAGTCTTGTGCTATAGTTGGGTTATAGCCTTCATGTGAAAGCTATAGTTTAGCTTCATAGTAGGGCTGAGTACATTGGACACTTTTTCTTCCATTCCTGAGATACTTTGCTAAGAAGAATATGTTC
>CAUYPK010011254.1:0-12304 GCA_963574355.1 Loris lydekkerianus | reverse complement strand
AAGAAAAGTAAATTTATTTCAGGCTAATGTGAGAGTACAAACAACTACATCAAAATATTTGCCAGGAAAGCTATGTTAACCAGTGTGATATAAATGTGTCAACCAGTCTGTGAAACTAGTGTATGATGCCCCATGATCATATTAATGTACACAGCTATGATTTAATAAATAAAAAATATATATATTCGATTTTGTGAGGCAGTGTTCCTCTTGTGGTTATAACCCACACACTGAAGGTGTGTCAAACAACCCCTACCCCAACCATGCAGTGAGAGCACCCCAATCCCCATGCCCCTTTCTTATCCCTCCCACCAACATGAATTGAAATGAGTTTTTCTCCTATGTGGGCATGCTTCAGATTGTCTACTGGCTTCATATTAGTATTGAGTACATGGATTATTTGCTTTTCCATTCTTGTGATACTTTACTAAATAGAATGTGTTTCAACTTCATCCAGGATATTACAAAAGATGTGAAGTCACCATCTTTTTTTATGGCTGAATAGTATCCTATGGCATGTATGTACCACAATTTCTTAATCCATTCTCCCATGAGATCCTATCTTCTAAAAAAAAAGAAAGAAAGAAAGAAAGAAAAGAAAAGGAGAAGACAAGACATTAAAGCACTCTCTCCAGCATCTCTCTCTGTCCCCACCACCTCTCTCTCTACCTGCTGGCTTTCTTTCTTCTCTCTCTGTGGAAGGACACAGGGAGATGGTGGCTGTCTGCAGACCAGGAAGAGAGCCCTCACCAGAACTCAGCCATTCTGGCACCCAGATCTTGAACTTTCATCCCCTAGAGGTATGAGAAAATACATTTCTGTGATTTATTCACCCAGAGGATGATATTTTGTTATGGAAATCTGAGTTGACTATACACATATTCAAAACAATCTAAAGAGTGCATATTTATTTAACTAAAATTATTTTATGGAAGATGGGAAAGATAGTGCTTTTTTAAAGGAAAAGACCTAAATAACCATTTACTAATAGTGATAATTCCATTGCCATTACTTATTGTTGTAATATTACAAAGTAATAACACAAGCAAATTATTTAGAGACATGGAAGCAAATTATAAACCAAAATTTAGAGATGAAGAAGTTGCCCCTAGATGAGATGAAAATGAGTGGGAAAATAGGGATGGAAAAAGGCATAGATCTGCAAGTTTTTAAATCAAACATTTATTATTTTAATCTTTAGTTTTCAAATTATGCTCATATTAAAGTTTAAAAATAATAAAAATAAAGGAAAAAAATTTGTGTGAGAAAAAAAGAGAAATCTCATTGTCCTCTCTAAAGAAAATTATGTCTGCATTTCAGTGACTAATTTTGTAGGTGTGTCTAATCAGGACCTTGGAAAGTAAGTGAAAACAACTTTTTCCCTAAAATTTAATAAATAATAATATGAAATATGACTGGATCCAGAAGCACTAGGACCTGCCTTCTCCAAGTGTAAGATCTAGTGGGAAAAGTGAATCTGCTTCTTAGTGGACTCCATTGGGCTACTCACCCAGTGGCCAGAGGATAGAAAGTGCCAATTATCTCCATCCAACGTTCATAGTAGAGCTGTGTATAGCGTCAGCCTCACCAGAACCTAATCATGAAAGATGGGGAAGAAATACAGGTACATATCTCTGAACAAAAACTGGAGTGAATGGATATGAGTGGCCAAGACATACTACACAAAAACTAAAATGAAAAACAAATGCTAATTTTAAAAACTACACTCAGAATCATTCACTATCAAATATTATCCGGCTCTTTCTCCCACATTCTCCACGTTAGTAGTGTTATCACTCTAGACATGCAGACTTAGAATTGCCAAAATTTTTTCAACTTATTTCTGCTTTTCGTTCTTCATATTCCATCCACTGCTGTGGCAAGTAATTTATTTCAGCATTATTTTAGTTTATTATCTGATGGCAGTCTGCCCTGTTGATTGAATTAGCCCTTTACTGGTTTAAATTATATATATAATTTTTTTTAAATTTTATTTATTTATTTATTTATTTATTTATTTATGGCATAATCTCACTCTGTTGCCCTGGGTAGAGTGCTGTGGCATCATTATAACTCACAGCAACCTCAAACTTTTGAATTTAGGCAATCATCTTGCCTCAGCCTCCCAAGTAGCTGGGACTGCAGATGCTTGCCACAATGCCCAGCTAGTTTTTCTGTTTTCAGTAGAGATGGGGTCTCACTCTTGCTCAGCTGGTCTCCAACTCCTGAGCTCAAGCAATCTACCCTCCTTAGCCTCTCAGAGTGCTAGGATTACAGATGTGAACCACCACTACTGGCTTTTACAAAATTTTTTTACCCCACTTTCATAATCATACAGATCTGATAGAGATCTTATCATTTACTGTTTTTTCTTAACGATTTCAAATAATTTTTTAAAACTCTAATAGCTTAGAACTAAAAACAAGCTAAATATTTAGATTTAATGAACTTCAGGATTTTCATATGACAGATTATTATGCAACTCTTAAAATTATGATTCTGAAGAATGTAAGATATATACGTATATTACAGTATAACATTAAGGAAATAAACACTCATGGGCTTGGCACTGGTAGCACAGTAGTTATGGTGCCAGCCACATACACCGAGGCTGTTGGGTTCTAAACTGGCCAGAACCAGCTAAACAACAATGAAGACTGCAACAAAAAATAGCCTGTAGTGGTGGGTGCCTGTAGTCCCAGGTACTTGGGAGGCTGGGGCAAGAGAATCACTTAAACCCAAGAGTGTAAGGTTGTTGTGAGCTAAATCACCATAGCGCTCTACCGAGGGCGACATAGTGAGACTCTGTCTCTAAAAAACAAACAAAAAAGAATCAGGCAGTATAATTGTCACACTGTAATGCCTGGAGCACTGAGAACCTGGGTGAAGAAAGAAATTAATTCACATATCAAAAATGCAAAATATCTTGGTGTGATGCTAGGATTAAGATAAGTGTTTTCTTTATATTTTTCTTCAATACCAATAAAAACACATCTCTGGTAAAGACTTGTGTGCTCATCCACATTGGTTATCTACTCATACATATTTGTTATCTGTCCACATGAGTGAACATGTGAGCGGTTTGTATATCTCAGTCCTTCGTATCTAGGTGGAATTTCATATGATAGAGTCTTGCCAATGGCCTGAGATGCAAGTGACAGGGAAGGATTTTATGCTGAAGCCTTTGTTTACTTGGGTGAGTCTCAGCTCCTTTATTCCCCCTTAACAAAATGATCAGAGAGTAATTCTCATGCAGAGATAGTGGAGCTACAGATCTAAACATCTTGGGTCATATAGTTACTGTCTGGAGGTCAGTTACCCTCCTGAGTCACCCAGGTCCACGTGCACTCTGCACTCTATTTAGAAATGATTTTATGTGTTTCTCCAAGCAACATAACTAAGCCTATCCTCCTTACTACATCTGTTGAAAAAGAAAAGTGATAAAGTCAAAAATATTTTATAACCAAATAAAGAAAAAATTTTTACATGCATAGCTTAAATAGAAATCACAATTGTCCTGTGGTTTAAAAACATTTAGAAATGAAGACTTATTTTAGGTTAAACAATATTCATTTGAATTTGTTTTGTACTTTCTCCAGATCTGGCTTGATTACTCCTTAGTATACTGTAGGCATCTACTAGCTGCTCTATGAATTATAGCATTATAATAAAAAACAGCTACAATTTTATTTAATGACAGTAATAATTGATTTTTTATGTCTGTTTTCATTTATATATTCTTTTTCAAATTTATTTAAGATATCTTAATGAAAACCTTCCATGGATAAGACATTTTTCAAAAAGTACTGAGGATATATAAATGAAAACAATAACCAAGATAATTACATTGGACAACTATCTTTTTTTTTTTTTCCTAGAACCTATTTGAAGCATTTTACCCAACTTAATTCTCATATGTTGATAAGCCTGGCTATTATTCTACATTTATATAAGGAATCTGAGGCTGAGGGTTTTCAAGTAATTTTCATGAGGTTACATAGCTGATTAAAGGCAGACATGTGTGTCTGACCCAACATGAATCCTCTTTTTCTCATGCTAAGTGTTTCCATAACCCTAGTTTTCAGTTTACATTTATTGTTTTTTTCATTTTAAGAATTATGCAATTCAGTTTACATTTACTGCCCCATTGTCATATAAATAGAATATCCTGTCACCCTCCAGAGTGTCCTGGTTTGATAGATATAATATATGGTTAGCTAAGTCATGCTGTACAACTCACAGGACAGGGAAGACTCTACCATGCCCAAAGGTGTTTTTGAAAGAGTAATCAAATATTAAGGTAAAATTATAAGTCCAATAATCTTCCTAGCTCATATTCTTATGATTGTCCTCTGTAGGGGATGGTCTTAACAGAAATGAGTGTTGTCAGAAAAAAATAAAATTATCAGAACATTGGATAAATGACATGGAGAGAAATTCAGGGACACTCAAACAATGACAAAAAAGGACACAAGTAACTGTGCTATTTTGCTGTGAAGAAGGCACACAACTGTACTTTATAATGTTATTTCATTATCATTATTTTTTTGAGACAGTTTTACTCTGTTGCCCTGGAGTTGAATGTCGTGGCGTCCTTGTAACTCACAGTAACCTCAAACTCTTGGGCCCAAGGGATCCTCATGTTTCAGCTTCACAAGTAGCTGGGACTATAGGCATCCACCACAAGGCGCAGCAATTTTTCTATTTTTTAGTAGAGGTAGGGTCACCGTCTTGCTCAGGCTGGTCTCAAACTCCTGAGCTCAAGCAATTCACCCTTCTTGGCATTCCAGAGTGCACGATTTCAGGTGTGAGCCATTGTGCGTGGTCCATAATGTTAAATTATGTATAATATTTCTCAGTTTGTTTATTCAATGGATTATGCAATAGTACCCAGATGGCCAAAGTCATATAGATAAGTAGGAAAATACAAGATATTAACTGAAAAGAGTGGTATCACTGCTAAGTAAGGGTGATCAGTCCCTGAGCATTACACTCTGCATTTGTGAACATGTAGATTAAGAATGAACTGCCATGCAAGTTTATGTTGTGGCTACAAAGATCAGTCAGGGTGGGCCTCTTTGTCAGATTATAAACCAATTCCGTAGCAATGCTTTGAGATTAATGAGTGTTTCAGAGAAAAGGAATGAAGTTCATTGAGATTTAAGAAACACTGGAACCTACTTTATGGGGAGCTTATTTGCCTGTTCCTTCCCCTTTAGAGATTCAATATGAAGGTGGAAATCCAGAGGAGGTGTTGCAATCCAAGAATAATCCATTTTAAAATAATTTTGCTGTAAAACAAGCATTCAGTGCCTTTCCAATGCAGTTCACACTTTTAGGGCATTATCTAAAACAAATACATAACTCTCTATGTGATCACTTTAGTGATTTTAAAATGCATAAATCCTTTGTATCAAAACCAGTTTGATGAAGATATTTCAAATGGTATATAAAACCAGCACATTGTACCCCATGATTGCATTAATGTACACAGCTATGATTTAATAAAAAAATAAAATAAAATGACTTTGAATTCCTTTCCTTTTGAGATGTGAAAAGAGTGGAAAGCACTATGGTATTTAATGAAAACAAATTATGTTACTAACAGGCAATATTTGAAAATGTGAGGTAGCTCATGCTTAAAATTGGTGAATTAAACATAAGTAATATTTCTACACTATTTTTAATTACACTATTCATTCAATAAAGGCACTGTAATTAAAGAGAAGAAAGACATATCTTAAGGTCATATAGTTCATTCATTCATCTTTATAGTACTAACACCAATACTCTAATACTTATGTCTGTGAAACATACACAGAAACAACTAGCACGTTTAAAATGTTTCATTAGTCACTGAGAATTAGCCTCCATGAAGCCCCCTTGTGGAAAACAATGACTATCGCAGGTGTTTTTCAGTTAATAGTGTCAGTAATCACCTGTACACGTGTTTGCTTTGGTGTATTATCATGCTCTCATTCATTGCAAAATCACAGTTCTTTTTGTTAGAAATAGAGGCTAACTGTCTTAAATGGACCTATCCCATAGTAGTTTAATAGCTTAGCAGTGGTAAGATTTAATTATAATATTTACAGCTCCGGGCCAGGACTGAAATTTTTCTGAAAGAAAAAAATTCTTTTTTTATACTTAAACGGCTTTGGAAATTAGCTTTTGCTACAGACTTTATAAAGTTACTTAATAAATTCAACCTAAAATTACAAATTAAAACATTGCTTATATAGGAAAATTAGTACCTAATAAGAAAACCCCACAATTAGTATTTGATTTATTTGCTATGATGTTAAAAGTTAAAGCAAGTATAGATACCTCCATTCTTACACAGATTTTCAGCAAATATATGTCTTGAGCTCAAATTACAGTTCCAGTAGTGCTATTTAGATTTCAAAGCAAGTGCTGGGGAAATGTTCATATTTCGCAATCGATGTAATTAAGAAATTTAGTATTTCTATCCGATCCTTTGATGGAAGTGATTATCTCAAAGTAATGAAAAGCTAAAAGTCAAATATCCATCAATGAAGGACCTCTACGTGTCTTCAAAGTAATGGATACGTTGGGTTAAAACCACACGCGTGACTGATACTGTATTTGGCAGCATGCACATGTTTGAAATTGCACTTTTTCTTTGTTTTTAGCATGTTTAATAATGTTTTATTGATGATGATTTTTGATTTGATTTAAATTGCCTTTATGTATTTAACTTGCCTACATGTTGTTAATCACATAAGTATATTTCTAGTAGACCTGTGATATTATTACCTATATGAGTTATTAAAATTTTTTACATAGGAAAAACGGCATTTAAAAAATTACAATTGATGTTTTCCAGAATCGTTAGCCTGTCCTTATAATAGTCTTTTTACACAGGCAGCACCTGTGGCTCAAGGGAGTAGGGTGCTGGATCCATAAGCCAGAGGTGGCGGGTTCAAGCCCAGCCCTGGCCAAAATCATTGCCCAGCTCAAGATGGGATACACACAATGTCAGCAAAACCACCATTAATAGGCGAATATCTGCAGCTGATTTTGACAAAAAATGAACACTGATTTTGAAACTCAATTAAAGAAAATATTATCACCCCCCCCCCAACAAAAATACATTATTCTCATTAAGGGCTCTGTATTAAAAATTATATTCAATTGTTGTAATATTTTAAATATGCTAAAATGACTTCTGTATATACACATGCAATGTTTACTTTCTTGTTACATAATTACTTATTTCTCTGAGGTTCTCTATCTTGCTTCTTGGGCTGCCAAGCCTAAAATATTTTGGCTCTTTAAGAAAAAGTTTGCCAACTCTCCTTTTAATCTTCTATGATAAAAGTTTTCTTAATAATATTTAATGTTAATCTTAAGAAATATCTTAGTAACATTCATACTTAATATTTAAAATATTTTAATATTTTATTATTTTCTCCTTTATAAATCAGTTCATAAATACTTATGGAACAAAATACTTTATATGGCTAAAAAGTACCTGCTGAGGTACTTCAGTGAACAATAAAATAAAAATTTGTTTTTTATTTGTCTATACAGAAAAAAAAATAACTTAATAGGGATGAACACTCAATGGTATTACAAATATCCAGAGGCTAGTGGCATTTTTTTGGTTAAATTATTTTCACAATTTCTATTTATAAATTGGTTTATAAAACAATAACTTTCCCCATAATAAAATAATTACCCTGAAGAACAATCAAATTTTTTTTTTTTTTTTTTCTTTTTTGCGGTTTTTGGCTGGGGCTGGGTTTGAATCTGCCACCTCTGGCATATGAGGCCGGCGCCCTACTCCTTTGAGCCACAGGCACCGCCCACAATCCACCATTTTTGTTTTCTTCTTAAATGTCTGGTGTTCTTTCATATTGTTCAATAACATTTCTAGATCTCGCCCTTCTTCATGGTGCATTTGAAGTCCTTGCCCCTTGCCTGAGGTTTCATCAGCCTGAGACCCTGAGTCTCAAGTCTTCTCAGAGATGACTTCAGAAGGACACGTGGCCTGAGGAAAAACAAAGCCTTCTTATTCAGACCTGAGGATTCTTGAATTACTGCAGAATAAGCTGGACCATGCAAACTCTTAGACCTCAAGGGTGTGAATTTTCCAAACTATTTTTAACGTTTGAACAAATCTATAGCCATAATTAACTTCCACCATTACTTTGTCTCTTAAATTAATGTTAGGCTTTCATGAATGAATAAGTCAAGTCCATTCATTTAAGACCCTTAGGTGGAATGACATAGCAAACAGAACAGAATGAGGAGCCCCCTGAGATTTCTCAGCTTGCTGACTGTGCCCCATTACTATCCTGTTCTTAGACACTGAAATTGTCATAGCAAAGGAATTCATAAAGCATCTAAAAGTCTTGCACAAAAGAATAAAGAGATTTTGCCTAGCAAGGTGGTCTTTTCACAGTCTAGTTGAGGGATTGAATTTTGAAGGAAAACAAAAAGAAAGGAGTCTGGAAGGTAGCAAACCCAACATATGACCTAGTTTGATGCACACCTTCATGATTAGATATTGTAATGAAAGGATTTGGCCTGGGTATGTGTTGTATCCCTGAAGACTAGGGAAGGATAGGTTGTTACAGTAGCGAAGCCAAGTTTCCAAGAGAAAATCTAAAATGAATTAACAAGATTTAGAAGAAATATTTTTGACTAGCCACTACTTGCCAACTAGATACAATTTCATATAATTAGCTTATTTTATAGTTTTAACCAACCTATGGTCCTATTATTGTTTTATAAAGAAGAAATTGATGACTTGACTTGTAATTAATTTTCTCCAGTGTTCCAAAGCTAGTATGTACTTTACTTAATTGAGATTCATGTCATTCATTGAACACATTTACTGAGTGTTCAGGGATTAGATTTGAGGTGTCAGAGAAAGAGAAGTGTCAGTGTGATTCCAGCATTTTTGACTTGACCAACTGAAAGGATAGAGTCATCATTAACTGAGAATCTGGATGCATATTGCATCCTTCAAAATCATCAATTCTGCATTTTTAACATATCAGTTAAAGGAACAATGTAATTCTTTACCTTCTTCACACGTTTTTTCCATTATTAGAGTTACCAATATATAGAGCCATATCTAATAATAATAATTTTTGATTTTTAAAAACAAAGAAGGCAATTAATTGTATGTTTATATAAATAGTTGAGCCTTGGTGATCACTGTGTCAGTGAATGGTGAGGGTGATGTGAATGTTCAAAGTGTACCTGTTCCTCTCTCATTCTTACTGCTGTTTTACTGTCGTGACTTTTATTGTGAGTAGTGTTGTAACCTAGCCACTATGACATTTAGAGTTCTTCAAGGTTCACCAGCTGCCTCACATTAAGCCTTCTGACACCGAGAATGTGTCATATCTTTTTGTCACTAATGACACCAAAGAGACTCGTTTTGCATTAAGGGGAGAGTTGGGTGAGGTTGTTTTCAAAGTTCATTTTATACTGGTTTTATTATTCTAGGATACATAAAATTTCTCTGTATTATTTTAGGCAATTAAAATCCAATATTTAAATTATATTTAAGGATTTCTAAGAGCCCAGATTTTCTGCTTAGCAGGATTCAGTTACCCTCTGCTCTGTAGGTGCATTGTGGCATGTTAGAGAGGAGATTTAATTCCTTTGGTTTTCATTTCAATACGAAACTTAGAAATCTAAAACAGAGCCACAACCATTATGCTTGTATTATAGACATTCTCAAAATTAGCTCACCAAAAGCAATGACAAAGGCTCTTTAGTAAAATAATGGTTTGATGCTGGTTGTGTGATAGTTACTCATATGTCATTTGTTCAGGGACAGAAGTGAAAACCCACTTGGTATCTGGCAGTGGTTTTCTACACTGAGATCAGCAGATCAAAAGATACAGCACTATCTACTCTTTCTGTTCTGACTCTCCTTTGCTCCTGTTACTCCCAGCTTGAAAAGTAAATTCAGTGGCTCCACAATGCATCCAGAATTGCATCCACATACTTTAACATAATAAACCCACTCTCTCTTGCACTCTGGTGCACAGCTAGACTACATTCCCAACCCTCTCTTTTGATTAGGCAGGGCCATCTGCCTGTCTTCTGACTGATGGGAGGTGAGTGGGAGTGAGAAAGCTGGGTCTTCATGGAGTCCTGCATCCCTAAACAACCACTTGAAAAATGACCTTGCTGATGTAAATCATACCTTTTCAGAATGGCTAGGCAAGTAAAAAATGAATTTTAATTGTATGGGAATATAAAATATTGGCTCTAACTTTTCAGCAGCTGAGCTCTAACGATCTACAAGGAACTCAAGGTTGCTTACGTAGGTCAGACTAATATCAACCTTCACTACATTTTGTTTTGCAGCATTATTTTTAGCCAGAATAGTCTGCTCTTTATTTTTAATTCTTCTAAGAGAGTTAATCCTCCCTTGTTCATCCTGTTGCCTTTTGTAAAGGATATCATTGATTAGATTCCTCTTAAAGAGTCTAATACCCTGGATACTAGAAAACTCCTATACAGCCTTTTGTAGAAACATTCCAGTATTATCAATGAAAATCATTTCCCACAAATTCTCCTTTTATACACTTGCTATGGATATAATATTTGTCTCCCCAACAGTTCCCAGCCAAAGAACAGGCACTTGGTAAGTATCAGTTAAAACCTGATGCATGTGTTTCAAGAATATACCAGGATCTCTATTCCCCTGTATTGTAACAATAAGCTTATCCATTGGGTTCCTGTTGTTTGAAGTGTCTTCCATTGAGATTTTAATATTGTGCAAAAGCACTCTCAATAGTTGTAAATATACCATCAGATCCTGCATATTTATGTGGATGAATATGCTGGACTTGTTTCTGAGGATAAATTTCCATGCTAGAGACAGAGAAGAGAGCATTATATTTAGAGTGGGGGTACAGATAGAGGAGAAGGGATGTTAGAACAGAAAGAAGAAAAAGTTGTCTGGAAAGGCCTATTTAAAAAAACTTATTGCTGAAGAATGGAAAAGAAAACATCCCACATACTCAACACTAATTTGAAACTAGTAGATGAACAATCACAGGCCCACACAAGAGGGAAAACACAATTAAAATCAGGAAGATGGAGGGAGGAAAAAAGAAGAGGGCTTAGCCAGCTCCCATCTAGTCGGTACCATGTAGACACTCCTGGATGAAGGACTCAGCTGCAACTCAGACTATACCTCACAAATGCAAACCATGTAATCTAATCACATGCAGGCTTATATTAATGTGGGAAGAAACAACCCTCTGGTTAGGCTTTATACACTAGTCTGTTATTTGTAGAAAGTTGGACGTTACAATGTGTTTTGGATGCCACACTTTAAAAATGACTTTTATGTCAGAAGTTGTTTACTAAATTTCCACTTTTTGCAAGTGATAACAGGAGCAAGACTAAATGAGATGGTATTTTTGTCCTCAATAAGCAATTTCAAGGGAAGCTAAAGAGGAAAATGAAGTTTACAAAGTCAGGGAAAGGAATATGGGTGAAGGGCATGGAGATGCTCCTTTCAAGGACACAAGATGCAGAAAAGATGCTACATGATACTCAACAAGCAGCTTTGGAAGCAGAAAGGGCTGAGGTTCCAGAGGGTATAAACCAAGGACAAAGGCAAGATGTAAATAGGGTAAAATTTTACCACAATGCAGAACATATCTTTTTGAATATGAAAGTCATCCAGCAATAGAAAGGAATCTGTTTCTTTAAGGATAAGCATTTACTCTTGAAAATACTCCAGGAAAAATTAAATGGCTTCTTCTGAAATATTTGATAGCATGTCCTGATTCCAATAAGAAATTAGAATGCATTACCTCTAATTTCTCTTGCAGTTCTGTATTCTGTTGGAACATACTCGAGTTCAGGTGGGATTCTCAGTCTCTGTTAAATTCTACCATGGCCCTTCCTTTTAATCAAATGCTCAGGTCACTTCCTGCAGATGCTGGTTTATGATACTTTGTGTAGCTGCTGACACAGGCTTTGGTGCTATAGCTGCAATCCAGAGACCAGGTGAACCACGCACGTCCCCTTCTGCCCTTATTTTAACTTTTTTTTCCTTCAATCCACGACTGTCCATATGATCAATCATCTCCTCTTGTTTCCCTTGCTTCTCACATTTTTTTTTTTTTTTTCCTACCTATCTGATTAAAATATTAAGTTTTTTTTTTTTTTTTTTTGAATTTATTTATTTTTTTATTGTGGAAAAGGGGCAGGGAAAGAAGGCGGGGGAAGAGGTGAGTGACAGGGTCGGGCCAGTGGCATGGTACCACATTGGCTGTATCTAGGTAGAGGCAGTTTC